>ML359657.1:0-29303 GCA_005239505.1 Nicotiana paniculata
ATTCAGTCAACTTAGTCTTTTAATCTTAGGTTCACTGTTTAATTCAATCTAAATGTGACTAGTCTTTTATTAACTTAACCAAATCAGTCCCCCAATTTATCTTTTACTTAAACAAATGGTACAAGAAATGACCAACACTGGGAGACATAGGCTAAAATCATAATAGACGAGCTAACGAATCAGTTTGACAATCAGAGATGGATTAAGGAAAAAGAAGTCAAATAATTCCAACGTAATCAAAAGGGAAACATAATTGATCGATGATTAATAACTAAACTATTGTCAATGGCTAAATAACTTATCAATAAGACAGCTAACCTAACAAACAATTTTCATTTCAAAATGTTAAACTAACCAGCATGTGCATGATAACAAGGATCAAGATCTAGATGAGTCAAAGAAAAGGAGACAAACAAGGAATAACATAGGCTGACACAGTCATANAGAGGATATTCAACAAAACCCAAACTCGAAACAATGATTTCAAACTAAATAGCATAAATCTAAAAATGGTTATTATACCTTTGACGTAAGCATTTTAGAGATTTAAACTAAATCAAGAACAACAAACACATGTATCAAACAGTGAGGCATGCGATTTCATAAAAAGTGAAAAAGAAAACATCGGAAAAGCAAAGATAGGGGGAAAGGATACCCGCAGGGTGCTGACNGAGATTTAAACTAAATCAAGAACAACAAACACATGTATCAAACAGTGAGGCATGCGATTTCATAAAAAGTGAAAAAGAAAACATCAGAAAAGAAAACATATGGGAAAGGATACCCGCAGGGTGCTGACAGATTTCGGCAGGGTTTGGAAATGATCCAAACCCACATGAATCAACAGCTCTCATCAAGAGCTGTTGACTCATGTAGCTTTGAACCATTGACTATTTTGAAACGACTTGGTAATAGGAAACCAAGTTTTCTGCCCTTTTTAGATCTAAAATCGAAGGGGTTTGGGTGGGTTTTCAGGGAAACTGATGGTGGGATGGGGTTAAGGATGAGGAGAGGATCGTCTGGTAAGGATTTGGTGGCGTTTGGTCGAGTTCCGGTGGCCGGAAAGCGGTGGGAGTCTGGGGCGGCTAAGGTTTCTTGTTAGAGAGAAGAGAGAGAGAGAGAGGCGGACAAAGGGGATTAGGGTTTCGTGAAATGGAGAGGGTGGGGTTTGGTTAAGACACTTTTATAGTTTAGAGGGGATGAGTTCCTGGCCGTTTGATCCATTTCGATCAATGGCCAGGATTTGATCGGTTAGACCAAACGGTGTCGTTTGGTCAGGTTGGGGGCAGGCCGGGTAAGAGGTTGGGTTTTGGGCCTGGGTTGTCTGGTGTTAGGGAGAAGGGAGTTTGGGCCTGGGTAATTTGGCCCTGGTCCGATTTTAAACCTATTTTAACTCTAACACTTATTAAAAAAAATGTAGTGATTAATTCTAACTTAGTTTTTGTCTAATTATAAATTAATTAAGAGTAATAACATTTGATTTAATACTCATATCATTTAAGGAACAAATTTCACAATTTTGTTAGAAAAAATGAATGAATTAATCATTAAATCTACATTGTGTCAAATAATNGTTTAAATCTTAATTACTGAGTAAATTAAAGGTTGAAATTTCTTGTTAAAAAATGTGATTATTTAGAGATAATTTTCCGTAATAAAAATGATTGAAGTCATGCACCGAATCATGCGACTTTAAATCATTTCTGAATTTTAAAAGACAAATTATGATTGATGTAATGCAGATAATTCACACACAGACATTGAAATTCAACAAGGTTTATAATCATTAATTAATTTATTGAATTTTGTAGGAACATATAGTAGGTTAAAAATTACATGCTCACAGGTCTGATGACGTCCATACTTATCTTCGAGAGGCTAGAGGACATTTAGGATATACGTCCCATATTTCTTTCCTTATCGTGCGGCATTGATTCAGCTTGAAGCGTAATTCTTTGAATTCCTTCCACTCATTCGTATATGCATGTGAGCGCTCGGTATCAGTTGTGCATCGCCAGCATGTGATTCCATTGATGCGGTGCGAGATGTGATTTCGGTGTGCTAATTATGGACCAGTCTAGAGGACTTCGGACGGGTTTTAACTATAGCTTGAGCACGGGGATTTCGGTTATGTGAGCATGTGCTTTTGGACTCATATGTTCGGTAGTGTCCCTATGGGCAGAATTCGGGGCTCGAAGAGTGGCTGGATCTCTACGTGATGAGTATAATATGTCTGCGAGATGTGTTCATACGGTTTGACTGTGATGAGAAAAGTTTGCCTAAGATGTAGAAAGTACTATTGGGCGTTTGATCTTTTCTTGATTTGACGTATAGTCCCGAGATATGAGTGTATTGGAGGATCCATCATGCTGTCTAACTATGGGACGAATTAGATTCTCATGCCTTGTTGGTGAGTTCAGACTCAGGAAAATTAAGTGATTGCGTAGTAGTTGTGGTTGTGAACGGGTGGAAAGAGATGTTAGTTTGAGGCTAAGCAGGTGGGTTACAACCTGCGAGGTAATCTACAGATGTGTGAATTTTATGAGGTTGTGTGGAGGGGTTTTTATCTACCAGTGGGTAATACTTGGGCAATTTGAGTTTGGATTAGTTGTAATGGTTGACCTGACCGTCACGAGGATGAATGGTAAGTCGCAGATGATTTGAAGTATTAGATGGTTGGTGTTACATGAGCTTATGGATGATTTAGTTAAATCTCACTAGGGTATTATGGCAGTAATGGGGTATGGTTATTGTAAGTTATCAGATGTTTTATTCCATGGCTTGAAGACAAGTGGGTGGGTCTCCTATCGACTAGTTGATTACACGGTTATGTGTTGTATTGGTTTTAGTTTGAGGTATACTGGTGAATCTCTTACAACTTGCAGAGGTTGAGATTGAGGATGACTCGAGTAAGGGAGTTTCTGGATACAGGTTGTATTACACTCTAAGGGTATATGGGAACGTGGAATGATTGAGTGGTTATTCGTGAAGGATGTAGTGTGCATGGAGCACAAATATGCTTGGTTTCATTAATGTGGGATTACTTCTTTGGTTGTCGTCGTGCTAATGGGGCAACAAGTCATTTTTCCCATTTGGGGCTGTGCAATTGAGATTTGAGCAGAGTGGATGAATCTCGAGAATGGTTCTAATGGATTCAAGATTTATATAGCAAATTAGCAATTGCGAATTTTGGATTGGTATATGGCTAGAAACTGAGATTTTTGTTGATGGTGACGAGACTCATGGTATTTCTATATCATTATAGATTCTATATTTCAATATCAATAATGGGAAAGAAGCGGCTTTATATTCACACAAGGTCTCTTCACAGTGGTTATCTCGGTTGTGGTACTTTTGAGGTGCTTAAGAGAGAATTCAGCGGCTTATGGATCTTAGGGCGTTGTGGTTTTATTCTAGGATTTTGTGGGGTGAGTTTTGGTTACAGATCATGGTGTTCTGGCAAGGAGAAGTGTCAACTTAAGGGTAATTCAGAAGGAACTTGGAGAAATAGGACATATCGGTAGTAGGTTAGATCAGCACAGTAATGGATATGATCAGTTCTTTGGGTACTTATTATGTGGTGAGTCTCAACATGTGTTTTGTGGAAATAATCCGCGGCTTGGAAACTTGCCTGACTTAGTTGAGTTAGAGAGATTCAGTCTTGATGGCCTGGTTATGTGGAAATGAGTTTAGGAGAGTTCTCGATGATCTATCACGATTCGAGGTGGATATTTCATACTAGCGCGAGGAACATATTGCATATTGTGATTTCCTCCTGGATAAGATCAAAAGGAAGGCTCCTAGCTAATTGAGTATGTAGTTTGCTTGTGAATCGGAGTGGATTATGATATTCTCCTACTTTTCATATGATGGCATGATAGATGTGATGTGTTGTGCGGGATCAAGATTTGCGTGTGCGAGGTCACGGTTCTATTTTGAAGAGAAGGTACTGAATTCTTAGACAACATGGACTGTTTCAAATGTCTAGATGAATGCTTTAACTACTTGGTAATCCCTGAGGAGGTGCACATTTTAGAATGCACATTGAGTTTTGACTTATGGGTGATTTATTGGTATTGCGGTACTCGCCTGGATAATCGACAACTAATATTCAGATTTTTGCTATGTGGAATAGAAGAATCATAGAAGTATTCCTCGTGGGATGACCGTGTATGAGAGATGTGTTAGACATTCGGGTGGTGGAGTTGGGATCAGATATGGTAATTTATGTGTTCTATGGATTTAGAGACTTGGAGTTCTCAGGAGCAGATTGTTTGTGGTTGTGAATTGTGAAGTTGTGGCCAAATCTAGCCAGATGATAGTATGTGTTATTGTTTCGGTCGTTGTGGATTTTCGAGGGGTTAATTATCCATTTGTGGATGACCAAGGTTGATTTGGGAGGTCAATGGTAGGCCTAATGAAGATGTGTATTCTACACCAGGTCAGATCTGTTGACTCGGTGCCGTTATTGCAGAAAGGTGATTCGGTTAGAGCGAGCTTGTTCGTGTTATGATATATTCTATGTATTATCCTTCTATGCTACGAGGGGTTATGGTTATTGGCTCGTGATGGGTATTTGGGTGATGCATGATTGATTGCGCATTGGTTATGTTCTATCGGGTTTGTGTGGCACTGGGTCATTTCCTTCTCTGCAGTCATGGTCATGAACCTTGAGTACCTGATGTCGAGTTTCGCATGGTTATTGATTTTGAGAAGGGCGACTTGAAGTATCTCATGGTTATTGATTTTGAGAAGGGCGACTTGAAGTATCTCATATGGACCACTGTTTGGATGGGGCCGCATATTGCGGTAGAGTTATGTTGAGATATGATCATTTATGTTAGATTCGTGTGTTATGGTTCTACGGTGTGTGATGGGATTTTATCATTGCGTTGTGGCGGTATTCGTTGAGCTTGCAAGACGGTTCTCTCGTTTGACTCATTTTCCATGTTTTAGTATATCTAAATTATTGCGTATGGGTGCATGGGTTGCATGGTTTGTGGCTCTGGGTAATATTGGTGTGGCATGTTAGTAGAGGAGTTGGTATTTGATAATATGAAGTCGTCAATCTAAGATGGGTGCTATCTTATTTGATTGCGGTATATTTGGAAGGATAATGTCGGAAGTCGACTTAGAAATTGGCTATAGTTCTTGTTGAAGGAGAGGGAGCTCCATGACTTGTTGATATGATGAATGGTTATCAATTCTGCGTGTTTCTTTCATTATCTGCAGTATACAATGGTTTAAGAATGAGGTTTTGTTTGATATGGGGTTTATTACCGGTATTGGGTTGTTTGAAACAGCTACTGTGATTAAAAATCATTGCTGGGAGTGTTTGAGTTAAGTGGTATATCATGCGATTGTGCCTTGGATTATGGTTGTGGCTCGTTACAGCTTGTTTAGACTTATACAGTGCATAGATTTTGAGGTTTCGGTCTTGTAGGAAAATTTCGGATGTTGGAAATTGGATTATGTGGTCATGGGCTAAGGTTGAGGTAATGATCTTCAATATGTTGTGTTGTCGGGCCTATATGGAATAGCGTGACGTGGGATCACCCCGGGTATGTGCACGGTAAGGTTAGATGGCAGTTTGGCGGCTTTGGAACAACTCTGGGCACGTTCAAGGACATGTTTAAGTGGGGGCGGATGTATCGATCCGACCGGTCATTTTGAGCATTTGTACTTTGCTCGGTAGTTTACGAGCATGAGTAGCTCCGTATGATGTATTATAACTTGTGTGAATCGTTGATTTTTGTTTTCAGGTTATCCAGAATTGATTTGGAAGAATAATATTCAACTTGGAAGCTTTAAATTGGAAGAGTTGACCAAGTTTGGTTTTTTGTATTTGACCTCTGATTGGAGTTTTTATGGTTCCATTAGCTCCGATGAGTGATTTTAGACTTAGGAACGCGTTCGTATTGTGATTTGGAGGTCCGTAGTTGAATTTGGCTTGAAATGGCGAAAGTTGGATTTTTGGAAAGTTTGACCAGGAGTGAACTTTTTTATATCGGACTCGGATTGTGGTTCTGGGAATTGGAATATCTTCGTTATGTCATTTGGGACTTGTGTCCAAAATTTGGATTCATTCCGGGTTGGTTTGCTATGTTTCGGAACGAGTTATAGAAGTTGAAAAGTTCAAAGTTCATCAAGTTTGATTTGGGGTGTGATTTGTTGTTTCGTTGTTTTTATGTCTGATTTAAGGCCTCGAGTAGGTCCGCGTTGTGTTATGGGACTTGTTGGCATGTTCGGACGGGGTCCCGAGAGGCTCAGGCATTTTTTGGATTAGTTTCGGACCATTTCAGAGTTTCATGAGATTGTTGGTTTGCTGATGTTTCAGCTATACTTCGTGATCGGGGATGGAGGAATGCGTTCATGATGGGTATTTTGGTCAATGCAGCGTTTTATTCTTGCATTCTCTCTCCCTTGGTCGCGTTCGCTATGGGTTGGAGTTGTGTGCTTCGCGTTCGCGTAGTGTTGAGCGGAGGGCTGGCGGTGTTCTTCATCGCGTTCGTGAGGGTTTAACCGCGAACACGTAGTGTAAAGGTAGTTAGTGTGGGTTTGTGCTTCGCGAGCGCGAGGATTTTACCTGTTCCCGTAAGAGGATGCTTGGTCAGAAGTATAAAGTACTTTATTTTGAGAGTTTCGGCCATTATTGCATTTTTGGAGCTATGGAGCTTGGATTGAGGCGATTGTTGAAGCAATTTTCACCATATGGATTGGGGTAAGTTATCTCTACTCTTTTTTGATTTTATATCATGAATCTATCTTCATTTTCGGCATTTGATTGAGGGTTCCAAAAGAGAAATTCGGGGTTTAGCCTAAAGTTTCATAATGTGAATTTTCAAGTTTTTGAACATCGATTTGCAATCGGATTTGGGTGAAACTAGTATGGTTGGACCTGTAATTGAATGGGTTGTTGGATTTTCTAAGTTTCTTTGGGATCCGATGCGTGGGCCCAGGTTGGATTTTGGGTCAATTTTGGATTTTTGATTAAAAATTCGACTTTTATTATATGGAATTGTTTCCTTGGACTTTATTTGATGTATTTGAGTTGTTTTTAGCTTGTTTCAAGCCGTTCGGAGGTTGGTATGCGCGGGATGGCATTGCGGAGCATCATTTTGGCTTGCTCGGTATTGTTTAGCTTGTATGAGGTAAGTAACACTTCTAAACTGATGAGGCCGAGGGACTGATTGTGAAGTTATTGACACAGTGGCATGTGAGTTGTTCGTGCAGATCAAGATATTTATACTATGGCAGGTGAGTTGTCCGTTCAGCACGTGAGTTGTCCATGCAGATCAACATATTTATACTATAGCACGTGAGTTGTCCATGCAGTTTATAGCGCTTGGGGTGAAGGAGCCCTTCCAGAGTCTGTACAAACCCTTAGTGAACGCATGTACCTACTAAGTGCGAGTGCCGAGTGATTGGGAGGACTGAGTGATTATGAGGATTGAGTGGCTGTGAGGACTGAGTGGCTGGGAGGACTAAGTGAATTGATACTCTAATAGTATGCATATGGTTTTATCATTGAGTTGCATCGCATTTGACATACAGTCATAGAGATGCATTTTTCCTCATGATGTATGGTATCACGTCATTCATGATTTCTCATACATATTGACTTATGGGCATAGAGAGGTATTTTACACTTGCTGTCTGGAAAGAAAATGAAACATCTTATTTATTGTTGAAAGGGTTTTTGGGAAAAATTACAGTTTTCAAACTTACTCATATTTTCGACAATTTCGGTAAAGGATTTGGGTTTTCACTGATATACTTGAAAAGAGAAACTACTTTTCGGGAAACTATGAATAAGCTGAGCATTTTATCTCTGAATTACTTCTTTTATTACTTGCTTTACATTGTTATGAATTGTTGTTGGTTATTGGTGTTGGCCCGACCTTTGCTACAGCTCGTCACTACTTTCAACCTAAGGTTAGGTTTGTTACTTATTGAGTACATGGGGTCGGTTATACTCATACTACACTTCTGCACCTTGCGTGCAGATGTTGGCTGTTGATGTTGTTGTATTCGATGGGAGCTAGATTTGATGATGCACCTGCATTCGAGTAGTAGTTGCCTCTTGTTCATGGTAACCTTAGATTATTAAAATTTTGTTTATGTACATTTAGAACAGATGATGTATTATTTATACCAGCTTTGTAAATTCTAATCTTAGAAGCTCATGATTTGTACTACCAGTCCTTAGGAAAATGTGTAAGATTCAGATGTTTTCCTTTATTTAATTGTCTAACTAATTTCATTGAAATTGGATAGTTGTTAATTGTCTTACCTAGCGGGTTGGGTTAGGTGTCATCACGACTAGTTGGATTTTGGGTCGTGACAAAGTGGTATCAGAGCTCTAGGTTCATAGGTTCTACAAGTCATGAGCAAGTGTCTAGTAGAGTCTTGCGGATCGGTATGACGATGTCCATACCTATATTCGACAGGCTAGAGGACATTAGGATATACTTCCCATATTTCTTTCCTTATTGTGTGGCATTAATTAAGCTTGAAGCGTAAATCTTTGAATTCATTCCACGCATTCGTATGTGCATGTGAGTGTTAGGTATCAGTTGTGCATCACTGGCTTGTGATTCCATGGATGCGGTGCGAGATGTGATTTCAGTGTGCTAATTATGGACCAGTCTGGAGGAAGTGAGACCAGGTTTTGGCTGTAGCTTGAGCACGGGAATTTTGATTGTGTGAGCACGTGCTTTTGGGATCATATGTTCGGTAGTGTCCCTATGAGCGAAATTCGTGGCTCGAAGAATGGGTAGATGGCTACGTCATGAGTATAATGTGATTGTGAGATGTGTTCATATGGTTTGAATGTGATGAGAAGAGTTTTCTTGAGATGTAGAAAAGACTATTGGGCATTTGATTTTGTCTTGATTTAACGTATAGTCTCGATATATGAGTGTATTGGAGGATCCTTCATGTTGTCTAATTGTGGGACAAATTAGGTTCGCATGCCTTGTTGGTGAGTTCAGACATAAGAATATTAAGTGATCGCATAGTAGTTGTGGTGGTGAAAGGGTGGAAAGAGTTATCAGCTTGAGGCTAAGCAGGTGGGTTACGACCTACGAGTAATCATATGTGTGAATTTCATGAGGTTGTGTGGAGGGTTTCTTATCTACCAGTTGGTTATATTTGTGTTATTTGAGTTCGGACCAGTGGTAATGGTTGACATGACCGTCACGAGGATGAACGTGAGAGTAGTAGATGATTTGACGTATTAGATGGTTGGTGTTACACGATCTTATGAACGATTTAGTTGAATCTCACTACTGTATTATGGAAGTAATGGGGTAGGGTTATTGTAAGTTATCAGATGTTTTATTCCATGGCTTTGAGCCAAGTGGGAGAGTCTGTTATCGACGAGTTGATTGCACGATTATGTGTTGTATTGGTTTCTATTTGAGGTATACTGGTGAATCAATTACGATTTGCAGAGGTTGAGATTGAGGATGACTCGAGTAAGGTAATTTCTAGATACGAGTTGTACTACACTCTATGGGTATATGGGAATCATGGAATGATTGAATGGTTATTCGTGAAGGATGTAGTGTGCATGGAGTAGGAATATGCTTGGTTACGTTAATATGGGATTACTTCTTTGGTTGTCGTCGTGCTAATGGGGCTCAAGTCGTTTGGCCCATTTGGGGTGGTGCAATTGAGATTTGAGTAGAGTGGATGGATCTTGAGAATGGTTGTAATGGATTAGAGATTTATATGTAGCAAATTAGCAATTGAGAATTTTGGATATGTATATGGAAAGAAACTGAGATTTTCGTTGGAGGGTGTCGAGACTCGCGATATTTCGATATTATTATAGATTCTACATTTGAGTATCAAGAAAGGGATTAAGCGTCTTTAGATTCATGGAATGTCTCTTCAGAGTGGGTATCTCGGTTGTGGTACTTTTGGGGTGCTTAAGACAGAATTTAACGGCTTATGGGTCTTAGGGCATTGTGGTATTATGCTAGGATCTCGTGGGGTGAGTTTTGGTTATGGATTGTGCTGTTTTGGAAAGGAGAAGTATCAACTTGAGGGTAATTCGGAAGGAACTCGGAGAAATAGGACAGCTTGCTAGTAGGTTGGATCAGCACACTAATGGATATGATCAGTTCTTTGGGTACTTATGATGCAGTGAGTCTTTACAGGTGTTTTGTTGCAATAATCTTGGGCTTGGCGACTTGCATGACTTGGTTGAGTTAGAGAGATTCAGTTATGATGGCCTGGTTATGTGAAAATTGGTTACAGAGAGTTGTCAATGATTTCTATCACGATTCGAGGTTGATATTTCCTACTAGCATGAGGAGGTGCGCATTTCATATGATGGATCGGAGTGTGTGGTTTTCTTGTGATTCGGAGTGGATTATGAGATTCTCGTACTTTTCATATGATGGCATGATAGATGTTGTGTATTGTGCGGGATCGAGATTTGCATGTGCATGGTCACGGTTAAGTTTTGAAGAGAAGGTCATGAATTCTTAGACAACATGGACTATTTCAAATGTCTAGATGAATGCTATAACTACTTGGTAATGCCTGAGGAGGTGCGCATTTCAGAAGGCGCACTAAGTTTTGACTTATGGATGATTTATTGGTATTGCGGTACTCGCCTAGTTAATCGACGCTGATCTTTAGATTTTGCTATGTGGCATGGACGAATTATATAAGTATTCCTCATGGGATGATCGTGTATGAGAGATGTGTAAGACATTCAGGCGGTGTCTTTAGGATCAAATATGGTAATTCATGTGCTCTATGGATTTGGAGACTCGGAGTTCTCAGGAGCACATTGTTTGTGCTTGTGGACTGTGAAGTTGTGGCCAAATCTATCCAGGTTATAGTATGTGTTATGATTCAGTCATTATGTATTTTTGAGGGGTTAATTATCTATTTGTGGATGACCAAGTTTGATTTGGGAGCTCAATGGTAGGCTTAATGAAGATGTGTATTCTATACCGGGTCGGATCTGTTGACTCGACACCGCTATTGAAGAAAGTGTGTCATTCGGTTAGACCGAGCTTGTTTGTGTTCTGATATATTCTATGTGTATCCTTCTAAGCTACGAGGAATTGTGATTCGTTAGTTATATACATACATGGTGTGGTGTTATTGGGGCTTTATAGCCTAATTTGAGCGAGATGGGTATTTGGGTGATGCATGATTGATTGCCCATTGGTTATGTTCGTTCGGGTTTGGGTGGCATTATGTCATTTGCATCTCCATGATCATAGTCATACACCTTGAGTACTTGATGTCGAGTTGCTCATGGTTATTGACTTTGAGTAGGTCAGCTTGAAGTATCTCATATGGACCAGTGTTTGGATGGGACCGTGTATTGCGGTAGAGTTATGTTGAGATATGATCATTTGTGTTAGATTCGTGTGTTATGGTGCTACAATGTGCGATGGGATTTTATCATTGCGTTGTGACGGTATTCGTTGAGCTTGCAAGACGGTTCTCTCGTTTGACTCATTTTCCATGTTTTAGTATATCTAAATTATTGCGTATGGGTGTATTTGATTGCGGTATATTTGGAAGGATAATATCGGAAGTCGGCTTAGAAACTGGCTATAGTTCTTGTTGAAGGAGAGGGACTTCCATGACTTGTTGATCTGATCAATGGTTATGAATTCTGTGTGTTTCTTTCATCATCTTCAGTATACTAAGGTTTTAGAATGAGGTTTTGTTTGACACAGGGATTATTGCCGTTATTGGGTTGTTTGAAACAACTACTACGATTAGAAATCTTTGTTGGGAGTATTTGAGTTATGTGGTATATCATGCGATTGTGCCTTGGATTATGGTTGTGGCTCGTTACAGCTTGTTCAGACTTATACAGTGCGTAAAATTGCAAGGTTCGAGTCTTGTAAGGAAAATCCGGATGTTGGAAATTAGATTTTATGGTCACAGGCTAAGTTTGAGGTAATAATCTTCAATATGTTGTGTTGTCGGGCCTATACGGAATAGGGAGACGTGGGATCACCCCTTGCTATGTTCATTGTAAGGTTAGACGACGGTTTTGAAATTTCGGGACAACTCTTGGCACGTTCGAGGACGAATGTATGTTTAAGTAGGGAAGGATATAACGACCCAACCAGTCATTTTGAGCATTTGTACTTCGCTCGGTAGTTTATGGGCATGAGTAGCTCTGTATGATGTATTATGACTTTTTTGAATCATCGTTATTTGTTTTCAGGTTATCCAAAAATTTATTTGGAAGAATTATTCTCAACTAGGAAGCTCTAAATTAGAAGAGTTGACCAAGTTTAATTTTTTAGTATTTGACCTCGGATTGGTGTTTTGATGATTCTGTTAGCTCCTTTGGGTGATTTTGGACTTTGGACCGCATCCGAATTGTGATTTGGAGGCCCGTAGTTGAATTTGGCTTGAAATGGCGAACGTTGGACTTTTGGAAAGTTTGACCGGGAGTAGACTTTTTTATATTGGATTCAAATTGTGGTTCCGGGAATTGGAAGTTTCTTTATGTCATTTGGGACTTGTGTGCAAAACTTGGGTTCATTCCGGGTTGCTTTGCTATGTTTTGGCACGAGTTATGGAAGTTGAAAAGTTCAAAGTTTATCACGTTTGATTTGGGATGTGATTTGTCGTTTTGTTGTTATTTGAGGCCTCGAGTAGGTCCGCGTTGTGTTATGGGACTTGTTGGCATGTTCGGACAGGGTCCCGAAGGGCTCGCGCGTGTTTTGGATTGGCTTCGGACCATTTTAAAGTTTCATGAAATTGCTGGTTTGCTGGTGTTTCAGTTGTGCTTCGCGATCACGGATGGAGGAATGCGTTCGCGGTGGGTATTTTGGTTTGTGCAGCGGTTTGTTCTTCGCGTTTGCGTTACCTTGGTCGCGTTCGTGATGGGTTGGAGTTATGTGCTTCGCGTTCGTGTCCATGGCTATACGTTCGAGTAGTGTTGAGCGGAGGGCTGGCAGTGTTCTCATAGCGTTCTTGAGGGTTTGACCGCTAACGCATAGTGCAAAGTGAGGCACTATGGGTTTGGGCTTCGCGAACGCGAGGCTTTTACCACGTTCGCCTAAGAGGATTCCTGGGCAGAAGTATAAAGTAATCTATTTCGAGGGTTTCAGTCATTTTTGGAGCAATGGAGCTCGGATTGAGGCTATTCTTGAAGCAATTTTCATCATGTGGACTGAGGTAAGTGTTCTCTACTCTTTTTTGGTTTTATATCATGAATCTATTTTCTTTTTCGACATTTTATTGAGGTTTCCAAAAGAGAAATTGGGGGTTTTAGCCTATAGTTTCATAATGTAAGTTTTCTTGTTTTGAAAATCGATTTGGAGTCGGATTTGAGTGAAACTAGTATGGTTGGACTCGTAATTGATTGTGTTGTTGGATTTTGTAAGTTTTGTCGGGTTCCTAGGCACTGGCCCAGGTTGGGCTTTTGGATCGATTTTGGACTTTTGATTTAAAATTTGACCTTTATCATTTGGAATTGTTTCCTTGGGCTTTATTTGATGTATTTGAGTTAATTTTTGGCTAGTTTGAGTTGTTCGGAGGTCGGTATACACGGGATGGCATTGCGGAGCATCGTTTTGGCTTGCTCGGTTTTGGATTTGGCTTGCTCGAGGTAAGTAAAACTTCTAAACTTGGTGCTGAGGGTATGAACCCTAAATATAAGTGTTATGTGTTTGGTGTTGAGGTGACGCACATGCTAGGTGACAGGTGTGTGGTAAGGTTGTATTGTGGTCCGGGCCCAGGCCCGCCAGCCCATATGGTTTTTGGGTTAAACAGGCTAGCCCGTATGGTCTGGGCCCAAGCGGTCCTAACAACCCACAGTGGGCCGGTCCTTAATGGTGAGACCGTGAGCCCGGGACCGTTTAGCCCGGGACCAGCTTCCATTGGTTTGCTGGTTCAACTCGGCCTAACGGCTATTTTAAAAAAATATATATTTTTTTTTTTGGAATTGGTTAACGGTTGGAAATTTAAAAAATAATCGTTGACCTGCCAATTTAGCCGTTTGGCACTTTCAAAAATAGCCATTTGCCCCTAAACTTTTTATCCCCAAACTTTTTATAATTATACTTTTCCCTATTCTCAACTATAAATACTCCCTCTTCTTTCATTTTTTCTCATAAAATCATCATTCTCTCTCTAATTTTCTTCTATAATTGCTTACTTTATTATTGTAATTTGTGAAAAATTGTGAAGTTGGTAAATTGAAGTATTCAAGTCCTCAAGTCTTCAACGATATACAATTTCAAGAAGTTGTTCGTCAATTCGTTAAACTCGTTCCAACTCTTAAGTTTTAATATTATAGTTTTGTTTGTTTTACTTTGTATAATTATAATTAATATGACCTTTTCTTTGAAAAAAATGTTTGGTCCTTATGGAAAATCTAAAATTGGCGAATCTAGTGGCCAAGCTACTACTCCTCCCCTGGCTCCCCGACCCAAACATGTTACCCGTCCTCCTCCACCTGTTATTTTTGATAGTGATAACCCTTTATTTCAATTTACCGATAGTGAATTTTACCATTATATTGCACCAGGTGAACAATTAAATGATGAATATATAAATTTCTCTTTATGGTAATCCAACTATTGATGAAAATGATGATAAAAATATAGATTTAGATGAAATGCAACCGGAAGATGATAAACCTACTAGTCATGTTGTTGAAGTTAACTTAACTGATAATAATCCAAATGATGCCCCGCCTGACTCTCCTGTAGTTACCCCTACTTTTAATAGGCAACCTTCTAAACGGTGCGAAACATCTCTTGTTTGGTACTTTTTTTATTCAAATAAGAGATCAAAATAAGGCTAAGTGTAAAACTTGTGAAACTTTGATGGCTCATAAATTTACTGGAGACCGTAGCGGTACGGGTAGTTTGACTAGACACATAAAGACACACCCTAAAGATAAAGCTAGATTTATTCAAATGAAATCTGCGCAAGAGGGGACAAGTCTAGGTACTCAGGTTAACCCTAGTACCGGGTCAAATCTAGTTCAACCGGGAATTAACATTGTTACCGGTGGCATTTTATATTACGATCCAAATAAAGATCGTGAAGAATTGGCAAAAATGATTACTGTTATGTGCTTACCCTATAGTTTTCCTTCTAATCCTCACTTTGTGTGTTATATTAGAAGAGTTTTTAATCATACTTATAAAGGATGGCTTCGCACAACCGTAAAGAGCGATATTTATAAATATAAACATGAATATGAACAATATTTGCGCTATTTATTTACTCATATAAATTGTCGCGTTGCTATTACTACTGATATTAGTAGAAGTGGTAATGACTGTGATTATCTTACTATTACCAGTCTTTGGATTGATGAGTAATGGATAATGCAAAAGCGCATTATTGCTTATAGAATAATTAATTCACATCACACAGAGAAGTTTATTGCTAACACAATTGCAGATATTTTTGCATTAGAGATAAAATAATGTCAGTTTCAATGGATAATGCTTCTAATAACACTAATGCTATAGCGTTGCTTACAACTACACTAAATCCTGCATTTAGTAATATTTTCCATGTTAGATGTATTTGTCATATTTACCATTTAATCGTCGGTGATGGTATGGAAATTTTAGATGTTGAAATTGAAAAGGTTAAAATGGCTCTTAATTGGCTTTTTTATTCAAACCGTAGAAGTAGACTTAGAGAATATTTTTAAAAATGCGATGAATTTGGCCTTAGAGAAAGAAAGGTTCCTAAACCTTGTCCGACTAGATGGAATTACATGTATGAAAGTTTAGTTATTGCATATGAATATAGAAACCCAATAAACACAACGTTTAATGCTCGTGTTGGTGGTGATGATGATGATGACCACCTTACAAATCAGGATTGGACTATTAGAAAATTTTCATGTTGCTACAAATGAATTATCTGGGTAATATTATCCTACTATTTCTAACTGTTTAGTTTATATTGCATAACTTGCAAATTTGTTTACTCAATTTTCAGAGGGTGGGGTAATTTATGAACTTGCTATTAATTCTATGAGAGAAAAGTTTAAAAAATATTTTATCCCCCCTATTTATGGTGTTGCTGCCATGTTAAATCCTACTATGAAATTAGGAGCTCCTCACTTTTGGTATACAAATATTTATAATGTTTTAGCACTTTCAGATGAAAAAATGTCTACACTTGCATATGCAAAAGCCTCAATTAAAATAAATGCTCAAACAATTTATAATGCTTATCAACTTGCCTTAGATCATGCTAGACCAAATGTTCCAACTCCTACTTAGTCTAGTTCGCAATCATCTAAAAGAACTGCAGGACTAAAAACACTTAGTGCTTGGACGGGGTTCGGGGTTCTCAAGGTGAAAATATTGGTGATAGTTCACAACTAAATGAGCTTCAAGTTTATTTATCGTAGGGACTTGAATCAGAGAATTCTGACGGCTCCTTTAATATTTTGGAATGGTGGAAGGACAAAGAAAAATACTATCCGGTTCTTTCAAGGATGGCTCGAGATAATTTATGTATTCAAGCTTCAACAGTAACATCGGAGAGCGCTTTCAGTCAAGCGAGACTTCAAATCAATGATTATAGAAAGTCTATGAGGGAGAGCTTGGAAAAATAAGTACTCTCTGAGATTGGATCCGTTCGGAACGAAGAACTTTGGACTTGCTGAATCACAACCAGAGATAGACGAAGCTTACGAAAAAATGCTAGCGGAACTTGCGGAGGATGCTGCTTCGTCCGAAAGCGGTGATGAACAAGCTTCTTTTCCGCCACCACCAACGAAAATTCCTCCGAACCTTGAAGGATTTATGAAATTAGTAAGAGATAATATGTAACTTGTATTTTGGCACATCTTCATTAGTTTTTTTTTCCTTTTAATGGTGGTATTAGCACCTTGTTGTGCTCATTCCATTGAGGGGAGGAAGACTAAGAAAGATATTGTCATTTTTTGTTAATGTCGTAATAATAAAAATTATAAGGCATTCCCTTGAATATTTCTTTATAATTTTTTTGTGTTTAAATTTGAATTACAAGACTTAAGTCACAATTATATAATATAATTTACAATTAAATTGCCTTAGATAAAAAATTTTAAGAAAAAATAGCCCGACCCACTTAGGCATGTTTAGGCCCGTGGGCCCCACCCACTTAGCCCGGGCCCAAATGGATCTGTTACACCCACTAGGACCGTTTAGCTCGGGACCGCTTGGGACCGACCAGCTAGAGCCCCGGAGCATTTGGCCCGACCCATTTAGCCCATTTAGGCTCGGGCCTGGACCCTAATACAGCCTTAGCGTGTGGGCGTGCACTGTGTGAATTGTATCTTCGTTATTTTTGTGGTACTATGTAGTTACCTAATTTTATCTATAACCATGAAATCTCTACGTACTAGAGCTATTGAGCTATAATCTATGTTAGAACCAATGTCTAGGCTACATACTTATTCTGTTGGGACCCATTAAGGTCATTACTGATGTTGAGGTATTTTCTTACATTGCAATTTCATACTCAGCCATGTTCATTTATTTTATATCATATCTCAGTCTCTATTGCTATATATTGACAAATCATATCATCATTCTTTGGGCTAATTTCATGGTATTGTGAGCCCGAGAGACCTGAGGATTGATGACTGAGTGAGGCCTAAGGCCTGATTGTGAAGTTATTGATATTGTGACATGTGAGTTGTCCAAGCGGATTAAGATATTTATACTATGTCACGTGAGTTGTCCGTGTAGCCCGTGAGTTGTTCGTGCGGATCCAGTTATTTATACTATAGCACGTGATTTGTCCGTGTAGCACGTGAGTAGTATGTGCAGTTTATAGCACTTGGGCTGAAGGAGCCTTTCCGGAGTCTGTACACACCCTAGTGAGCGTAAGTACCTACAGCGTGCGAGTGCTGAGTGCTAAGTGCTGAGTGCCGAGTGATTGGGAGGACTGAGTGACTGTGAGGACTGAGTGGATGTGAGGACTGACTGACTGAGAGGACTGAGTGAATTGATACTCTGAGTGTATGTATATGGTTTTATCACTGAGTTGCATCGCATTAGACATGCACACTTGACATACAGGCATAGAGATGCATTTTTCATCATGTTGTACGCTATCACGCCATTCATGACTTCTCATACACATTGACTTATGGGCATAGAGAGGTACTTTACACTTGCTATCTAGAAAGAAAATGAAACATCTTATTTATTGTTGAAAGGATGGGAAAAAATTACATTTTTCAAACTTACTCATATTTTCGACGATTTCGGTAAAGGATTGGGGTTTTCACTGATATACTTGAAAAGCAAAATCATTTTTCGGGAAATTATGAATACGATGAGCATTTTATCTCTGAATTACTTCTTTTATTACTTGTTTTACGTTGTTATGCACTGTTGTTGGCTATTGCTGTTAGCCCCACCTTTGTTCCAGCTCGTCACTACTTTCAACCTGAGTTTAGGTTTGTTACTTATTGAGTACATGGATTGGTTGTACTCATACTACACTTCTGCTCCTTGCATGTAGATGTTGGCTGTTGATGTTGATGTGTTCGATAAGAGCTAGATTTGAAGAAGTACCTACATTCTGGTGGTAGTTGCTTGTTGTTCATGGTAGCCCAGTACAAAAAAATAACGTTTAGCGACAGAATTTAGCGACAAGCCATATTCTGTAGCTAAATTACGACAGATTAACGTTTATAGTCGGTCACCAATTAAACTACAAAAGATTTAATATGAAAAATAGTCATGGATTAGCGACAAATATTTATATCCCTCGCTAAAAATTGGCGATTTTACCTACAAATTTAGAGACGAAAATGGGGCGACAAAAATGATTTAAATATAGCAATGATATTAGCGACGAAATTATGTCGCTGCTTTTATTTTACATAGAAAATTATATTCCAAAATTAGTTGCGACGTGAATTTGGTCGTTAGATTCTCAAAATAAAATTTTCAAATTATTAGCACAGAAATTTATCTGTCGCTATTTTCCTTGCTAGTTTTTTAAAGTTTTTCTAGGGCACAAATCTTCCTACAGACTCATATTCTTTCCTCTCTACCAAAGTCGCTCTCATCTTCAACAATGTGAGTTTCTTCCTTCCAATACAACAAATTATGCATGAATTTAAGGCTCATATGCAATGGGAACATAGACATCTGATAGCAAATAGAAGAAAATTCGTAATTGGGCAATTTTGTTGTAAAACTTCAGAAATCGCCAAGAAATTCAAAGTATCTCTCAACTTCATTCCGTTTATATTTGCTGCTCCGCAAGATTCTCACACGAAAGCCCTTATTTTTACTATTTTTGCACTTTGTCTACACCATTATTCTTATCTTTGTTCAGGTAAACAATCTCTTTTATGTTTTGCTTGTCTTTCTCTTGAGGAATTTTGATATGGTAATTCTTGTTTGACTGGGACCTTGATTTTCATACTTTTGGGTCATTAATAAATTGATATGATTTTAGGGTTTAGATTTCAGTATTTTCTTTAGGGATTTACCTTAATAATTAATCGATATGATATGTTCCAGCAAGAGCTGGTTTTTACATCCTTGATTTTAGCTATGTGTTTTAGTCTTTAGAAAGAAAATGGAAGTTCAAAGATTTGTATTCTGTTGAGCATTTCAAAGACCGTACGGAAAATGTGTGTCTATGCTAATGAAAATAATGAAGTGCAGTAGCTAAAGTAACAGAATGAGGGAGAAGAACAATGTTCATTCTGCCATTCTCACTATTCTTGTGTTAGTTACTCTACAAAGTGTATATTGTGACAATCCTTATCGATATTACACTTGGAAAATCACTTATGGAGACATTTACCCTTTGGGCGTCAAACAACAGGTAAATCTCATTCTTTAAATGTATGTTTGTTGAAATTTCATGGATTCTTATTGAGGTGATTTTAACACTCTGTTTTTGACAATGTTGGTGGCAGGGAATCTTGATTAATGGGCAGTTTCCAGGGCCACAGATTGACTGTGTTACAAATGACAATTTGATTATCAGTGTCTACAACTACTTGAATGAGCCTTTCCTCATTTCTTGGTATGACTTATAATCAAAGTGTATTCCTTTTTTCCTCTTAATACCCTGTTAATGTCATTCAGGTAAAGAAAAGATGCAATATGTTGGATATTAAGCAATGTGATTGACATTGTATGGATAAATACAAAAACTTATTTTTGATACAGATCTATTCAATATTTTGCCTCCTATATACGTTCATGAACAATGAAATGTCTCTGATAAAACCATTTTCGTCTCAAATGTTTCTCCAAAAAAATGTTCGCGTTTGTTCCTCATTTTTTTGGACATTGTGTTTTTTGTTATTCCTAATATGAGTGTATAATAGTGTAGAAAATTGCACAATATTAGTGCACAATATTGTTCTACTCCCTCATTCTGTTACTTTAGATATGGCAGAAAAGTGCACAATATTCTATAATGAAGTGTGTCTATGGTGTAATATAATCTATAGAGAATTAAGTCGAATGTCACGTTTGTAGTAATCTAAGTGGTATACTTTTATAACTTACGTTGTGTTTCCGAAGTTAGTTGTGAAACTGCAATTCTGATTGTCATGTGCATTCCTTTATGTTTAATACAATTATTCTTGCAGAGTAAAATGATTTAGAAGTTTTTAATGCCTTGTTGTGTTGTCATATTAAGATTGAATAACCGGAAGTGAAATCCTTGTAGCTAAAAGTTAGGGATGAATAATCATCTTTATTTTGTAGAAGTTTTCTCCTTATAATCTTAAACTACATTATGTCTAACAATCTTTGATATGACATAAAGGTTTTGATACGGGAATCCTGTGATACTTCTCCCATTTTGGAATAGTTATGGAATTTTAAATACTTTATATATGTCAATGATTGGTGAGACAAGAAGAATCAGAAAGCTATAACCAGGTTGTTACAAGCACTGTTGGTTAATACAATCTTGTACAAGTTGTTCTATCTCCTGGTAAATACTCTTTAGTATGACTATATATTTAATACTTGTTAAGTCTCTGTTAACTTGTATCATGTATGTGTTTGTGATTTATCATTCACCCGTTGTCAAAATTCAATAGGAAATGCATAATTGTTGTTCTCAGACATTGATATTCTTTGCTAATTTATTTCTTGATTTCTATAGATTGGAATTTACTAATATAATCCGACTTGCTAAATTATCCACGCGCTCATATATAAGGATAGAGAGGGCTAAGACAGTAGGTTTATATTTGGCTGTCAGTTGCATTAGAGAAGCTTGTGACTCTATGTATTTAAATAGAGACGTTGATTAATTCTCTTTTATCTTGTGACTCATAGTTTCTGTGCATATATCTTTCAGCAGACAGTTGAAAGAGTTCCATCTATCAGTGTTGTGTTATGTCGTCCGCTTGCACTTTATCCATTCTCTTCTTGCAGTTTCTGATTCTATCAACAAATCATGTCTTATATGTTAGCTTATAATGTTTAGTGGTCTTGGTTATAGTGTGTAACGACCCAGCCGGTCGTTCCGAGAGTTTAGCCCTGTTTTTCCCATTTCTGCTTCATTCTTGTATGATTCAACTCTTTTGTGTTGCGTTGGGTTGATTGGCTCGGGTTCAGATTGGTTGTGATGAGAAATGAGACACTTAGTCTCTTAGGATGGTGATTTAGTTGGAAAAGTCAATCGAAAGTTGACTTATAGGTAAATGATCTCGGAATATGGTTTTTGTTGCTCGGGTAGCTTCATTAGGTGATTTGGGACTTAGGAGTGTGTTCGGAATGTCATTTGGAGGTCCAGAGTAGAATTAGGCTTGAATTGACGAAATTGGATTTTGCGTGATTTTCGGTCGGCAGTGGAAAAATTAGCTATCAGGGTCGAAATAGAATTCCGAAAGTTGCAACAAGTCCGTAGTGTCATTTGAGATGTGTGCAAATTTTCAGGTCATTCAGACGTGGTTTGGGTGGTTTCGGCATCGTTAGCGATTTCGGAAGTTTAGAAATCCTTAGGCTTGAATTTGGATTTGATTTGGTGTTTTGATGTTATTTTGAGTGTTCCGAGGGTTCGACTAGGTTGGTATATTGATATATGACTTGTTGGTACCTTAGTTGAGGCCCCGAGGGGCTCGGGATTTATTTCGGGTGATTTTGGAAGGTTGGAAGTTGGAAAATGCAGCAAATGGCTGCTGGTGCAGGTCTTCTGGTGTGGCCGCACTTGCGGACGGGGAACCGCATGTGCAAAGGCGCAGGTGCGGAAGACCTTGCGTAGATGCGGAAGATTGGAGCCTGGCCTGGGAGCGCAGGTGCGGAGGTTGGCTTGCACCTGCGGGACCGCAGGTGCGTGTGGAAAGCCGCAGATGCGGGTTTTGAGTTTAAGTAAGAATCCGCACCTGCGAGGAATTTTCCAGGTGCGGTGCCGCAGGTGTGTTCATGGAGTCGCAGGTACGAGATTGCTAGGTAGAACCTATATAAGGTTGCCTTCGCGAGTTTTCACTCATTTCTTCACCATTTTTGACGGATTTTGGAGCTTAGAGCTGGGGTTTCAAGGGGGAATCAAGTGTATTAAGTGAGGTAAGTTACATGGACCTTGTATCTTGTGTTTATAACGATTAGTCCATTGTTTAATCATGTTTTAGTGGAGAAATTAGAAGATTAAGGCTTGAAATTTGAAAGTATAAATTGGGGATTTGAGGGACCATTTGAGGTCCGATTTTTTCGATGTATTTGGTATGTATGAACCCGTGAGAGCGTAAGGATTCTAGTTTTGTGATTTTTTTCAGAATCCGAGACGTAGGCCCGTGTCACGACCCAAACCGATTGGCCGCGACGTGCACCCAATACCTTACTCGATCGAGTACCAACATAACGTATCTTTCTTATTACATTATCATATACACGTGACATACGAGCCAAATAGGCCAACATAATCATTTACAAACTCAAAACATAGGTCGACAAGGCCATACAATCTTTCACGTATAAGACATGTCTACAAGCCTCTAAGAGTACATAAATGTCATAAGGGTCGGGATAGAGTCCCGTCATACCAAACAATACCGTCTAAATCATACTAACCAAACAAGCGACTCCGAAGCAAATGGAGCGCACCAACATCTTCCGCTGAGCTGATAGCCTACTTGGAGGGCTCTCGACCTGTCTATCGGGACCTGCGAGTATGAAACGCAACGTCCCCAGGCAAAAGGGACGTCAGTACGAATAATGTACCGAGTGTGCAAGGCACATAATGTATATAAGAGACATGGAAGAAATATAGAGTACATGACTCAACCTGTAAGTCTGAATAACTTTGTAAATCATAAATCACTTTTAGCAGCATGCATATGCATGTGAATGCCATGTCGCGCATAGGTATATGTTTCATAACATCACCAGCCTCTGAGGGCATCCCATCATATCATATCGGCCACTGTGGGCAAATCATCATCGTATACCAGCTGATCAGGTGGTGGTGCGTATATAATGCCATAACCTTTCTCATATCCCATATACATATATATATACATACAATATACGCGTATATAACGCCATCTGGTCATGGGTCAATGCACATGTATGAAATGCATGAAAAGTACGTAATAATCTCAATATTCCTTCCGGATAACCTTTTCCAACTGCGTATTATTCTGAGACCCATGAACTCAAAATAATAATAATTCTCACGGGGAATCAAGAATATAGACAACCCTACTATTTCTATGAATAGAGTAATTTATGGAAATCATGAGTTTGCTCGTTTCTTCCGTATAATTTGGACCATGCCAAAAGGAAGAAGGGATAGCCTTAACATACTTGGGGTAGGAAAAACTCCGTATAATATTCTTGGCAAAGATTGCACTGTACTCTTTAGAACCGAAAATTTTTGATGGAATTTAGCTTCTGTATTTGAACGAAATAGGCTTCATTTTCAGAAATCACGTTTCACATTTCAATTTTACACCATGATCGTTGTCATCAGCTTTTCTTAAAATGTCATTCCTTTAACACATTGGAATAGACCAGCTCAATCCTTTTTTTAAAAAAAAAAATACTGGTGAGAACTGATAGACTGAATTGCAAAGAGCTAATATCAATTCATTTGTTAAACCAAGCTTATTTCATCCTTTTCACAATCTGCTCAAGGACTAGTATTCTTTAAGACTTGTGGGCTCCACTTTCCTAATGACTAAGCCACCAAAATACTCTCATAATGCCACCTTATCTTATATTTTTAAGAGTCATACTTCCATCAAGCCTTGGCCGCCACGTTTGGGATGTAACATTTATCCAAATATTTGGATTAATTATCCACTAATCACTTGATTAACTTGTTAATCCCTCATTAACCAATTATCCACTTAATTAGGAATTATCTCAAATTACTTAAAATACTACCTACTTTTAACATTCTTTACTATCATGGCCATGGGGTACCTTGTATGGTACTAGTTCATAAATACCAGTATTTTAGCTCGGGCTGTATTTTATCCCAAAATGACAAACTTCGATGAAATTCATTTTCTTTGACTTGTTTCCCCTCTCACCTTCACGAATTTACTCATCACTTCTTTGAAATAGCATAATCCTTATAATCTCCAAATAATATTTTCCCTAGACTGATGTCAATTACATTATAACAAATTCAACATACAATACTACAGGGTGCAACATCGTCGTAATTTAATATTGCGAAGGGTAGTATCGACGTAATATTGTGGGGCGTAACAGCCCGGGGGTCGGGTTTGGCCAATTTCGGGATTTTGATGTAAATTGGATATCTTTGAGTGAGCTTTGTCCCTTTAGCATATTTTGATGATATGAATCTATTTTGAATAGATTCAGAGCGCGTTGAGGTCGAGTCGACGGGCAAAGGCATCGCAGTGTAGGTTTTCTTCCGGTTTGAGGTAAGTAACGAACATAAATCTGGACCTGGGGGTATGAAACCCCGGTATTTTGTACTAATTTGATAAGTAAGGTGACACACATGTTAGGTGACGGATGTGTGGGCGTGTACCGGTAGGGATTGTGACTTGGTCCGTCCCGTAGCGACTACTAAGTTGCTTATTTGATTTGAAATCATATGATGTTCCGAATTTTAGAGATTTATGCTATATTTTGGGCAGTATGCCATGTTTGGTGCCTCGTGCTGACCTGTTTGAACCCTCAGGGGTGTTTTACTATTATTCTCACTCTGTTTTGATAGAAAATATAATCTGTCATGATTTATACTTGTTTATTGATTATTCATGTTTTCAAACAAATGAAAGATATTTTGGGCTGATTCCCCATGATTTGTGGTGAGTTGCCCGAGTGGCTTCTGATGGTGATGACTGAGTGAGGCCGAGAGCCACATTGTGAGGATAATGATGGATCGGGTTGCACGTCGTAGCGTTATATATATATATATGGATCGGGTTGCACGCCGCAGCGGTTATTATATGGCACCTATTGAGCGTGAGTGATGATTGTCGAGAGATGAGTCACGAGTGACTGAGAGGCTTTATATTGTGAGTGACACTGTGCCCGTGGGCTTATTTGCTATGAAACTACTGTTTTCACTCTTTTTTACATTTTTGCCCCTAAACGATAAATATTGAACCAATGTTTTATGTGAAATTTGGAAAGGGAAAACTGGAGTTTTATGAAACTCAAGGGACGTTGATCCCTGACTTGATTTATTGATTTTCACTGATGTTTATTATATGAATTTACATGATTTTAAAAGCTCGTCACTGCATTCAAGTCCTTATTTATATTTGTTACTTACTGAGTTGGTGTACTCACGTTACCCCTGCACCTTGTGTGCAGATCCAGGTGCTCAGATCGAGTGAGATTTGATTATCCTTAGTGGAGCATTTGTCGGAGACTGTGAGGTAGCTGCACGCCAGCTCCACCCTTCTCCTTCTCATTTTGTCGCTATTTACATTTTCCCTAGACTTGTTGTATTAAGGAAAGCGTGTCAGATTCTATGTTCCATTTAGTTGCTCGTGTCTCTTGACTCCGGGTTTTGGGGATTTTGTTCAGATGTTTTCATTACTTATCCGTATTTGTGAAATATTAAGAGTGGAAGATTTTTGATAAATCACGTTATTGATTTAGATGGAAAGTTCCTTGTTTTATGTTCAGTAAATCGGATAGCCTAGTACCTCGATAGGCGCCATCGTGGCCAGGGTAGATTTGGGTCGTGACAAGTTGGTATTAGAGCCTAGGTTACATAGGACTCATCGGTCAGGAGCAGGTTCAGTAGAGTTTTGCGGATCGGTACGGAGACGTCTGTACTTATCTTCGAGAGGCTGCAGAACAGAATCCTTAGGAAAAATCTCACATTTTTTGAATTCTTATCGTGCGAATCTATTGATTCTGGCAACTAAACTTCTATTGTTTAATTCTCTCACAGATGGTGAGGACAAACTCTATTGGTCATGGCGATCAGCCACCAGTAGGACCCATGAGGGGTCGAGGTCGCGGTCGATGCTGTGGTAGGGGTAGAGGTGCAGCCCGCGCAGCTGTCGGGGCGGTACCCATAGACTCGTCTTTTGTTTCAGATCAGGTCCCAGCCAATGCTCCAGTGGGACCAGCTCTGGCACCAGTTGTGCCTAGTGTTATTCCAGGTCTTCAGGAGACCTTGGCCCAAATTCTGATTGCATGCACCAGCCTTGCTCAGGCAGTCGTTATTCCTACTTCAACCGCTACTTCTTAGGCCGGGGGAGGCATTCAGACACTAGTTGCCCGTACACCTGAGAAGGTTATTCAGGGGCTTCAGACCCCGGAGGCAGTTCTAGCTCAGCCGGTTGCACCAGCCCAGGATTTTGTGGTCCCAGCCACAGATGCTCAAGTGAGACCAACTCAGGCACCAGTTGTGCCTATTGTTATTCTGGGTCTTGAGGAGACCTTGGCCCAGATTCTGACTGCATGCACCAGTCTTGCTCAAGCAGTCGCTATTCCTGCTTCAGCCGCGACTTCTCAGGCCGGGGAAGCATTCAGACACCAGCTGCCCGTACACCTGAGCAGGTTATTCAGGGGCTTCAGACTCCGGAGGTAGTTCCAGCTCAGCCGGTTTCACCAGCACAGGATTTTGTGGTTCCAGCTATGGCTGACGACGAGCAGTGCAGGTTGGAGAGATTTGAGAGGCTTCGGCCTCCGACTTTCAGTGGTGCTGAGGGCGAGGATGCCCAGGGTTTCTTAGATAAGTGTCAGAGGATGCTTCGTAGGACAGAGATATTAGAGACCAGTGGAGTCTTGTTTACTACATTCTAGTTCTCAAAAGTTGCATTTACTTGGTGGGAGGCTTATGAGTGGCGTAGGCCCGTTGGTGCAGCGCCCCTTTCTTGGTAGCAGTTTTCCACTCTCTTCTTAGAGAAGTATATTCCACAGTCCTGCAGAGATGAGCTGCTCAGGCAGTTCGAGCAGCTGCGTCAGGGTGAGATGGCGGTGTCACAGTATGAGATGAGGTTTCCAGAGCTTGCCCGTCATGCTATTTGGTTAGTCCCTACAGAGAGATAGGATCAGGAGGTTTGTGGATGGCCTCTCGTATCAGCTCCGTATTCTTATGACCAGAGAGAGAGTATATGGTGCTACTTTTGAGCAGGTTGTTGATGTTACCCGAGAGATTGAGTCGGCTCGTCGCTAGGAGCGAGATGAGAGGGAGGCCAAGAGGACTCGAGTGTCTGGTAGACTCAGTGGTGTTCCTTCAAGGGGAAGTTCCAGCACGGCAGGGGCCGTCCATTCAGGCAGGCTCAGTCGGGCCGCTCAGGCTATCGCGGTGGATCCGCTGGTCGTGGTCTTCACAGTTCTCATTAGGGGCACCCATCATTCAGTGCTCTTTCAGCCCAGAGTTCATGTCGAGCACCATCGGTTCATGGCTCATCTATGACTGATTCTTCCAGAGGTTATCCTGGTACTAGGGGTTCCCTCCAGTCCCCGTCCCCAGCACCGGGGAGTTGCTACGAGTGTGGGGAGTTTGGGCATATGAGGAGGCAGTGTCCTCGTTTTCTTAGGGGGCCAGCAGAGGGGTCAACCCTCGACATCAGCTCCAGTTGCTTCACCACCCGCCTAGGCAGCGAGGGGCGGGGGTCAGGAAGCTGGAGGCCGCTATAGAGGGAGAGGTCGATCCGGTGGAGGTCAGGCCCGTTTTTATGCACTTCCAGCCAGACCAGATGCTATGGCCTCAGATGCAGTGATTACATGTATTGTTTTAGTCTGTCACCGAAATGCTTCGGTCTTATTTGATCCTGGTGTTTAACCAAAAAATTAGACCCTTTGACTAAAGCTTATTTTTAAGATGAATACGGGTTACTGATAATCAAGGTAATGGAGAAAAATGAATAATAGACAATATTGCAGAAATATAGAAAATCGAAGTTGATTGTATTCGAGAATCAGATGCCTTTACAAGNGTTTTTATGCACTTCCAGCCAGACCAGATGCTATGGCCTCAGATGCAGTGATTACATGTATTGTTTTAGTCTGTCACCGAAATGCTTCGGTCTTATTTGATCCTGGTGTTTAACCAAAAAATTAGACCCTTTGACTAAAGCTTATTTTTAAGATGAATACGGGTTACTGATAATCAAGGTAATGGAGAAAAATGAATAATAGACAATATTGCAGAAATATAGAAAATCGAAGTTGATTGTATTCGAGAATCTGATGCCTTTACAAGCTGTATTCCTCTCCCTTATATAGGAGTTTCTTATAACGTACGACTCTTGCTATGGTTACTCATTAATGACTAATTATGACATTAATGAGGCATTACAAAGGATAACGATAATTGGGGTTTGGTTACATAACGCTCGAGTAATCAATTGTGGGTCCTTGAATCTGCCCGTAGCTTTGTCTAGATTCATTCGGACCATGCCTCTCTCCCGTTTTGATCAAATTGAGTTTCTCGTGGCTGATAAGTTCATGGGTTTACTGAACCGTGCCTCTTTGTACCGTACCTCTTCAAAAAATCACATCCAGCTGTCGTGTTTTCCTGTGTCCACGTGACTGGCTGAGTTGTCAAAAGTTGGCTTACGTGTGAAACTCTTTTTTACCAATACAGATAGTCCCCCCACTTACCATATATTTAACGATTAATATTTGGAAAGTGGATATTCATTTATGGCAGGAATATTTTGCTGCCGCTTTTTCTTGAATCATTGTATCCTCTCTGCACCATAGGCGTCGTTTGTCACTTTCATTTAATGCTCATACCACGTGTCCTTTTCGGATTGGTTCTGCATTTACTCGATACCTTTTAGGGCTTTTTGCGGCTGTGTCAGTCCCGAAGTGACATCTTCAATAATTTTCCTTTTTCTTCATGTTTGACGGTTGTCTTCAAGTATAAATACATGTTTTCTTTTCTTT
>ML359658.1:0-24065 GCA_005239505.1 Nicotiana paniculata
AAAGATGTAAAAATCAATGTTTTGTCACTTCAATGGTTTCCTCTCTTCAAATCCTTCGAATCCTCTTCAAGTTGCATTTTAGGGGTCTATTTATATGTTTAGAACAAGCCCTAAACGTGTAGGAGACTTCTATTTCAACCGGGAAACACTTAAACTCGTCAAAACTCGGAATTGACCGAACTTGGGACCCCGGGAATTTGGGCTTTAACGCCCCCTTAAGGCCAGGGCAGGCCTGGCGTTTGGGCTCTAACGCCCCCCTAACGCTAGGGGCTGCCTGGCTTTAGGGCCAAATGCCCAGCTATCGCCCGGGTGTTTCCTCTTCAACCCTTAAGCGTATTTTCGACGTATTTGCATCCCTTTAGCTCCGTTTCCATCTCCACTTCACCTACACATGAAATAAACTCCATTAAGCACATAAAAAGTGTGTTTTTATCATTAACNTTGAAATCGTGAAAGGTGATTTCTATGTGATTACTCTATCATGTGCAAGGTTCGTTAAATGCTTGGGTATGTTGGTATGAAAGAATGATAACAAACTCAAATGTATAAATGTATCTAAGTGATAAAGGCTATGTAACAAGTGATGAAAGGAAATATTGAATTGATCTAATTGAACTAAATGACCATGGAAATATCGTATATGACTCATTGTTGGCAAGGTTTACCGTGGCTTAACTTCATATGGATTGTTGGTTGTAATGAATTTACATTCTTGTTTATGAGCATCTTTGTGGTTGAATTATTGGATGATAAAGACTATTGTGAACACATGATTGGTTGGGTGTTATGAAATTGTACTCTTGATGATATGAAACCCTGTGATTGAATTGTGGGTTGTTATTGTTTTCCATGAAATGTGATGGTCCAGTGGGATCGGGTTGCATGCCGCAACAAAAATGTAAGGTGGGATCGGGTTGCACGCCGCAACACGTAGTAATAAGGGTGGAGAGGTAACAAGGGTGGAGTGTAAACGGTACGGTGGGATCGGGTTGCACGCCGCAACAGAATGTAATAAAGCGGAAATGTGATTGTGATGAAATTAGAATCTGTGAGGCTCTAAATTGTACTTGTTTTCTCTATCATTGTGCACTATGTGTTGGTTCCTTTAACTGCTTTCTATCTGTGCGTCTCTCGATTTTACTTTGAGTAAAGTTTGCTCATACATAATAGTACTATTCCACAATACTAACGTCCCTTTTGCTGGGGGCGCTACATCATTTATATGGATGTAGGTGGGTCCATAGCAGGTATCTCAGCTCGCCGTTAGTGGTGCCTCCTCCTCATCTTTCAGCAAGTACTGGTGAGCCCCACTTCCTCCCTGGGTCGTGTGTAATTCAAGCCATCTCTTTTGAGTCAATTATGTATTGTAAGGTATAGCCGGGGCCTTGTTGCCGACAAGTATTGTATAAACTCCTAGTATTTTTAGAGGCTCCGTAGACATGATGTGGGCGTATATATGTATTTTGGGTAGTAATTGTATGTATTCGGAATCGTGGTCCGTATTGGAAAGTTATGTATGTATTGTGTATGTTTTGGGAATCAATTGTTGAAATGCTAAAAGAGAAACGAACGTAGGTTTGTAAACCCACGCTTAAATCCTAAGTTGTTATTTCATATGGAATATGGTGCATTGTATATACGGGGGAAATGCATTGGGTAGGAAAGGCAATCCAGGTCTGCTTGACCGGGTTCACCCGATTAGGTGTCGGTCTCGTCCCTCGGTTTTGGGGCGTGATAAGAATTGTACGATGGGATCGGGTTCCACGCCGCAACAGAATTGTACGGTAGGATCAGGTTGCACGCTGCAATAGAAGTAATAAGGGTGTAATGTGATTGCAAGTGGGATCGGGTTGCACGCCTCAACAGAAGAAATAAGGGTGGAATATGATTGTAAGGTGGGATCGGGTTGCGCGCCGCAAAAGGAGAACAATTGTAATAAGAAACTGTGGAACTCTCATTTGTGGTTTCTGTATCTCTGTGCAGTAATTGTCTGGTTTCTTTGACTACCTCTTATCTGTCTATTGTTTGATTTTACTTAGAGTAAAGCTTGTTCATACATACTAGTACTATTCTATGGTACTAACGTCCATTTTGTCGGGGGCGCTACATCTTTTATATGTATGTAGGTGGTTCAATAGTAGGTAACTCGATCCACCGATAGTGGTGCCTTCCTTTCATCTCCTCAACAGTTTTGGTGAGCCATACTTCCTTTCGGGGTCGTGCGTAGTCTATGCCATCTTCTTTTGCATATTCTGTTCTGTTAAGGTCTAGCAGGGGCCTTGTTGCTGGCAAGTTTATATACTTTTCTCTGTATCTTTAGAGGCTCCGTAGACATTATGTGGGTTGTATATGTGCACTTGGGGTAGTTTTCGTACTCGTTTGTAATCATGATTCCGTATCGGGAGTGTTGTATTTTGGAATGTATGTTTTGGGAAGATTAAACGTTGAAATGTTAAAAGAGGAAATTTTACTTATGTTGTAAACACATGCTTTGATTATATTTTTTTGTTTCACTTATAAATGTACATTATGAACACGAGAAAATGCATTGGGTAGGAAAGTCAATCCAGGTCTGCTTGATCGGGTTCATCCGGTTAGGCGCCGGTCTCGTCCCTCGATTTTGGGGTGTGACAAACTTGGTATCAGAGCCTCAGGTTTTAAAAGTGTCCTAGGATGTCTCGAAGCCGTGTCTACTATAGCCCTTCTTATCAGTGTGTTCTCGACCACATCTATAATTACGGGGCTGCATGGACATTTAGGAAAGTACCCTTTTATAGATCGGACCTTGTTGCCGGCAAGTATTGTGTAAACCCTTAGTACTCTTAGAGACTCCATAGACATGATGTGGGTTGTACATATATGTATTTTGGGCGGTTAATGTTTTTACTAGTAATCGTGGTCCGAATCGGAATTGTTGTATGTTTTGTGATTATCAAATGTGGAAATGATAAAGGATAATATGAACTCAAGTAGTGGATTCATGCTTAAACTCTAAATTGCTAATTCATGTGGAATAATGTATATTATAAACACGGGGTGATACGTTGGGTAGGAAAGGCAATCCAGGACCGCTTGACCGGGATCATCCGGTTAGGCGCCGGTCTCGTCCCTCGGTTTTGGGGCGTGACAAACTTGGTATCATAGCCTAAGTTTTTTAAAAGTGTCCTAGGATGTCTCGGAGCCGTGTCTAGTAGACCCCTTCTTATCGGTGTGTTGTCGACCATATCTATAATTAGGGGGCTGCATGGACATTTAGGAAAATACCCTTTCATTGTTACTCTGTATCGTCCGATGAAGTCGAAGGTGAAAACATCTTTATCTAAGCCGTGCATTGTTTCAATTTTCAGCACATGGCACCCAAGAAGAAAGCCCGACTCGGCCCAGAGGCCAATTCCACCCCAGGAAAAGCCACGAATTCCTTATCTGATGGTACGGGTGAGAATGATTCCCCGACCCTGAATCTGCCTGAATCTTCCATCCCAAGCCGGGATATTCCTATTCCTGCTCCAGCGGGGGTGCTACAGTCCCTCCCGCTGATGTTCCTGATTCTTCTTCAGTCCCAGCTTCCGGTCCCGGTATTTTTTATGGGGACCTCAGGGGAGCTATTCAGATGTTGACTCAGTTAGTGGCCTCCCAGGCCCAGAGATCACATGCTGCCCCTGCATGCTCTAGCGAGAAAGGGGATTCTTTAGGTTCCAGGGTCAACCAATTTATGCGGTTAGCCCCTCCAGAGTTCACAGGCACCGACCCAGAGGCTGATCCTCAGGAGTTCATTGATGAGATGTGCAAGACTCTCTGGGTTATGAAGGCTATAGAGACCGAGGGGGTTGAGTTGGCTTCCTATCATCTAAAGGGAGCGGCATATTCGTGGTTTGAAATGTGGGAGAGTTCCCGTTGAGAGGGGAGCCCTCCGGGAAAAGTGGGATGAGTTTGTTAATGCCTTCATGGATCATTTCTTGCCTGCGAGACTATGGCGGCCCGTGCCGCGGAGTTCGAGGTCCTTAAGCAGGGCAACATGAGTGTGTAGGAGTATCATATGGAGTTTGTGCGCTTGTCCAAATATGTTGTTCACATGATGCCGACTATGGAGGCCAGAGTTCGACGGTTTGTTCAGGGCCTTGGTCCCTTGGTTGTTAATGAAGCTGCTACAGCTGCCTTGCTTTCGGATATGAATTATGGGAAGATAGTGGGATTCACCCAGGCTACAGAGGCTCGGAAATTGAAAATAAGGATGGAGAGAGAGAGCAATAGTAGGGCCCGGTCAGCAGGCAACCCTGGGAGCTCAGGTGGAGGAGGGAGATCAGCCATTGGGAGAGGGTCATCACGGCCATCTCAGTCCTATGCTCAGTCCTCAGCTAGTGCGCCGCCATCAGGGCACAGTTATTAGCAGGAAGGTCGCGTTGGATCAGGTTCAGACAGCAGGAGGTTACATCAGTTGGGTCGTTTAGGTGGGAGGTTCCAGTAGCAGCGGAGGGTCCCATGCCCTAAATGCGGGAGGTTTTATTCGGAGCCCTGTTACTTGGACATACCGGTATGCTATAGGTGTGGAGTGAGAGGCTATGTTCCGCGAGACTGTCGTGCACCCTGTCAGGGCACGGGTAGGGCACTGCTCAACCATCCAGTTCTTCAGCCGCTACATCTTCACCACGCCCTCCAGCCCGCGGCCCTCTAGCTCCAGCAGGGCACGGTGCAGCTAGGGGGGAGCACGGGGTCAAGGGGGACCCAGTCGGTTCTATGCTTTGAGTGATCTCCAGAGTGCGGAGGCTTCTCCAGATGTTGTCACAGGTATTCTGACTGTTCGGTCGCATGATGTTTATGCTCTTATTGATCCCGGGTCCTTTTTGTCATATGTTACTCCATTTATTGCTTCAATTTTTGGGATAGAACCCGAACAGCTTCACGAGCCGTTCTCAATGTCGACTCCGGTTGGTGATTCTATCACGGGCGTGCTAGTCTATAGGAATTGTGTTGTCATGGTGCGTGGTCGGGATACCACGGCCGATCTTATTGAGTTAGAAATGGTAAATTTTGATGTAATTATGGGGATGGATTGGCTCTATTCGTGATTTCCTAAACTCTACTACTGAACCAGAATTATGAGGCTTGAGTTTCCTAATGAACCAGTTATCGAGTGGGAGGGGAATAATGTTGTGCCAAGAGGTAGCCTAATTTCCTACCTTAAGGCCTCAAAGATGATCAGAAAAGGGTGCATCTACCATTTGGTCGGGGTTGCGGACACCACTTCAGAGGTGCCTGCTCCCCAATCTGTGCCTGTTGTGAATGAATTTCTTGAAGTATTTCCGGACGTGCTTCCTGGGATTCCACCAGATAGAGAGATCGATTTTGGGATTGATGTATTGCCAGATACGCAGCCAATATCTATTCCACCCTACCGAATGGCGCCAGCAAAATTGAGAGAGTTAAAAGAACAATTGAAAGATCTATTGGAAAAGAGTTTCATTCAGCCAAATGTGGCGCCTTGGGGCGCACCGGTTCTTTTTGTCAGAAAGAAAGATGGATCACTTCGGATGTGTATTGATTATCGGCAGCTCAACAAGGTCACCATCAAAAACAAATACCCATTGCCTCGAATAGATAATTTGTTCGACCAGTTGCAAGGTGCTAAGTTCTTCTCAAAGATTGATTTCCTGGGTATCACCAGTTAAAGATCAGGGAGCAGGATATTCCTAAGACTGCCTTCAGGACTCGATATGGGCACTTTGAATTTCTGGTAATGTCTTTGGGCTAACCAACGTCCAGCAGCTTTTATGGATCTTATGAATCAGATTTTCAAACCATTTCTTGACTCTTTGTGATTGTCTTCATTGACGATATCCTTGTTTATTCGCGAAGTCAGGAAGATCATGCTAATCACCTCAGGGCAGTTCTACAGACTCTTCATCAGCACCAGTTGTATGCATAGTTTTCAAAATGTGAGTTTTGGCTAGAATCAGTCACCTTTTTGGGCCATGTTGTTTCTAGGGAAGGGATTCGGGTTGATCCCCAAAAGATTGCAGCGGTAAAGGATTGGCCTAGACCAACGACCCCGATAGAGATTCGCAGTTTCTTGGGTTTGGCTGGATATTATCGGAGGTTCATGGAGGGATTATCTACCCTCGTCTCCCCATTGACTAAGCTGACGCAGAAGTGGTTAAGTTTCAGTGGTCTGATGCTTGCAAAAAGAGTTTTCAAGAATTGAAATCAAGATTGACTTTTGCGCCAGTGTTCACCTTGCCAGAAGGTTGAGAAGGGTTTGTGGTGTATTGTGGTGCTTCAAGCGTCGGTTTGGGGTGTGTATTGATGCAATGTGGTAAGGTAATAGCATATGCTTCTAGGAAGCTCAAGAATCATGAGAAGAATTACCCAACGCATGATTCGGAGCTCCTGGCGGTTGTGTTTGCATTGAAGATCTGGAGGCATTATCTTTATGGCGTCCATGTGGACGTGTTCACAGACCACAATAGTCTTCAGTATTTATTCAAACAGAAGGAGTTGAACTTAAGGCAGCGGAGGTGGTTATAATTGCTCAAGGATTATGATACGAATATTTTGTACCATCCATGAAAGGTGAATGTGGTAGCCGATGCTCTTAGTCAGAAATCCATGTGTAGCTTGGCTCATTTAGAAGAAGGTCAGAGGCCTTTGGCTCGGGAGGTTTATCAATCGGCCAGTCTAGGGGTATGTCTTTTGGCCTCAGGTGAAGGGAATGTCGTGGTGCATAATGGAGCGGAGTATTCTCTTGTAGCGGAAGTCAATAGAAAGCAATTCAGGGATCCAGCGTTGGCACATTAGAGAGAAGCAATTCTGAATCACAAGACTACAACATTTTCACTCGACAATGATGACGGTGTTTTGCGGTGCAAAGGGAGGTTATGTGTTCCAGATGTGTATGATCTTCGGGAGAGAGTTATGGTAGAGGCCCACAATTCCAGGTATTCCGTACACCCAGGTTCTACGAAGACGTATCACGATCTCAAGGAGATTTATTGGTGGAATGGTATGAAGAGGGGATTGGCAGACTTTGTGGCTAGGTTTCCAAATTGTCAGAAAGTGAAGGCCGAGCATCAGAGGCCCGGTGGGTTGGCACAGCTTATGGGAGTACCGACATGGAAATGGGAAATGATCATATTGACTTTGTGGTGGGGTTACCTCGCACTCCGCGTAGGTTTGACTCAGTTTGGGTAATAGTGGATCGGCTCACGAAGTCGGTGCATTTCTTGCGAGTCAAGTCCACCGATACTGTAGAACAGTATGCTCATTTGTATATCAAAGAAATAGTCAGGCTTCATGGCACTCCAGTATCTATTATCTCGGATCGAGGGGCCCAGTTCACAGCTAACTTTAGGAAGAAATTTCAGCAAGGTTTGGGTACGCAGGTAAATCTTAGCATATCTTTCCACCCGCAAACGGACGGTCAGGCAGAGCAGACCATTCAGACGCTTGAAGATATGTTACGGGATTGTGTATTAGATTTCAAGGGTAGCTGGGATGATAACTTGTCGCTTATAGAATTTTATTATAATAACAGTTTCTATGCTAGTATTCAGATGGCCCCATTTGAGGCATTGTACGGAAGGAGGTGTAGGTCTCTGATTGGATGGTTCGAGGTTGGTGAGGTGGAACTGCTAGGAATGGATCTTGTGCACCAAGCTATGGAAAAGGTTAGAGTCATTCAGGAGAGGATAAAGACTGCTCAGAGTCATCAGAAATCCTATGCGAACGTTCCTCGAAGAGATTTGGAGTTTCAAGTAGATGATTAGGTATTCTTGAAGGTATCTCCCATGAATGGAGTGATGCGGTTTGGGAAGAAAGGAAAATTGAGCCCAAGGTATATCGGGCCATATAGGATTTCTAATGAGGATAGGGCAGGTGGCGTATAGGCTGGAATTTCCCCCTGAGATGTCATTAGTGCACCCGGTGTTTCATGTGTCCATGCTGAAGAAGGTAGTTGGAGATCTATCTGTCATCGTGCTGGTTGAGACCATTGAAATTAATGAAAATTTGTCATATGAAGAGGTTCTGGTTGCTATTCTTGATAGGAAAGTTCGTAGGTTGAGAAACAAAGAGGTCTCTTCGGTCAAAGTATTATGGCGAAGTCAACAAGTCGAAGAAGCCACGTGGGAAGCGGAAAATGAAATGAAAGAGAAATATCCCCACTTTTTTGAATAAGTCCAGTAGTGGTTTTGAAAGTTGTCACATCTAAGCAATTACATTGGTGTCAAATTTTGTGCAAGAACATTCCACTCCCCTAATTACTCTACTATTGTGACTTCTCAAACTTTGTGCCATAATTGTATATGTTTTGTGATTAGTTGGATCATGTGCAACTCCTTGAAATAGCTTAATTATGTGCAACTCATTGTAATAGCCGAATTATGTCAACTCATAGTGATAGTTGAATTATGTGCAAATTCGTGGAGTTAACTGAACTATGTGAGGCTTGTGGAAGTAATTGAATTATATGCAACTTGTTGAAATGACCGGATTATGTGCAAGTTGATAGAGTAACTGAAAATGTGTGGAATTGGTTAAAATGTGTTTCGGGGGCTCTCTGACAAGTAGATAGGCCTAATTACAAAGGAAACTCTGGCGAAATTTTCATGAAATATCGGAGTTAGTAAAAATTTGGGGGTTGGCATGTTTTGTGTTCTCTTAACTAAGTGATTCCCCGATCCTCAATCGAGGACGAATGATTCTAATTGGGGGAGGATGTAAAGACCCGTAAAATTTCAAGTCTAAAAACAATGCCCGAATGGGTCCCTAGGTGGTTATAACTGTAGAAATTCTTAAAACAGACCCTTGTGGAGTAAAAAGTACCCCCCGGACTTAAAATATAAAATTTTCCAGAATTGCGCGGGTCTGCGGTCCATTATGCAATCGCAGATCAAGTGTGCGGACCACATAGTGGTCGCATACCTGGACAGTTGTTGTCCATTTTGCGGACAGCTATGCGGTCCATAATGCGATCGCATTTCACGAATGCGGGCCGCATAGTTATCGCATTCTTGCAGCTCTATTTTTGCGGAGGGTGATGCGACGCACTATCCGATCGCATAACAGGTATGCGGACCGCATAGTGGTCGCATACATGGGCAGTCTGCTTTCCTTTTTGGCCCATCTGAAGGACATTTATGCGACAGGTATAAGGACCGCATAACAGGAATGCAGTCGCATTCCTGACCGCATACCTGCTTCGGGGCTTCTAGTTTCTAATTTTAAAACCCGACCCCCAGTCTAATAAAACACCCCTCCCCTTCATTTTTAAAGACTATATGAACAATATATAGAGAAGTGAGAGTGGGTTCTAGTGAGAGAAGTCCTCATCTTCCCCAAATTGGTCCTCCATCTATACTCAGGCCTGGAATTAATCAGTAGTCGTCATCTTCTTCACCATAAGAGGTAAGTCCCCACCCCATTTCCATTCAATTCTCAAGTTTTGGTTAAAAATGGAACACACATGAATTGGTTCTTGAAGATAAAAGCTAAGACTTTCATGCATGTTCATGATTTGTCCTAATCTAGCAAAGGGGTGTAAGCTAGAGTAACCTTCCACTAAAAAGGGGGCTAGTTAATCTAAAGGACCACAGAGTATTTGATAAAATGCCTAAATGAGTTCAAGGTTCCTAACTCTAAGTTTGAATGTGTCACATTGTAAATTAGATTGGAGGCGATAGAAGGTCTGGTGGGTTGAGAACAGATATTAAAGGGGAATTTCGACTCGAGGTATGTTGGCTAACTTTAATCTTCATAGAGTCACCTTGTTGGTGTTCGAGCATTCGGTATGAGTTTCTGACTTATACATATGTGAATCGATTGTTCTAATATGTTGAGGTGTAAGATTTTGTTCTCTTACTGTCCTAGTTGATTACCATGATACCATGCTATATGAGATTGTGAAAAGGTGATTCTTTGTGCTTATTCTATCATGTGCAAAGCTCGTTAAATGTTGAATACATCGGTATGAGAGGATGTGTTGCAAAACAAAATAAATGATAACGAATCAAATTGTTAAATGTATCTAAGTGGTAAATGTTGTGTAGCAAGTAATGGAAAGGAAATGTGGATTTATCTAATTGAACTATATGTTGATGGTATGCCGTATATGACTCACTGTTTGGTAAAGATTACTATGGCCTTGATTTCACATGGTTGTCTGGTTGTTACGAGAGTATATTCTTGATGATGAAAATCCTTGTGATTGAATTGGTTGGTTGATGTTGCTATCAAATATGATTGTAAGATGGGATCGGGTTGCACGCCGCAACAGAATTGTATGGTAGGATCGGGTTGCACAATACAACAGGATTGTACGGTGGGATCGGGTTGCACGCTGCAACAGAAGTAATAAGGGTGTAATGTGATTGCAAGGTGGGATCGGGTTGCACGCTGCAACAGAAGAAATAAGGGTGGAATATGATTGTAAAGTGGGATTGGGTTGCGCGCCGCAACAGGAGAACGATTGAAATAAGAAACTGTGGAACTGTCATTTGTGTTTACTGTATCTCTGTTCAGTAATTGTCTGGTTTCTTTGACTGCCTCATATCTGTGTATTGTTTGATTTTACTTAGAGTAAAGCTTGTTCATACATACTAGTACTATTCCATGGTACTAACGTTTCTTTTGCTGGGGGCGTTACATATTTTATATGGATGTAGGTGGTTCTATAGCAGGTAGCTCGGTTCGTTTATAGTGGTGCCTTCCTTTCATCTCCTCGGCAGTTTTATTAAGCCCCACTTCCTTTCAGGTTCGTGCGTAGTCTACGCCATCTTCTTTTGCATATTCTGTTCTGTTAGGGTATAGTCGGGGCCTTGTTGCCGGCAAGTTTATATACTCTTCTCCATATCTTTAGAGGCTCCGTAGACATTATGTGGGTTGTATATGTGAATTTGGGGTAGTTGTCATACTCGTTTGTAATAATGATTCCGTATCGGGAGTGTTGTATTTTGGAATGTATGTTTTGGGAAGATTAAACGTTGAAAATGTTAAAAGAGGAAATTTGACTTATGTTGCAAACGCATGCTTTGATTCTATTTTGTTGTTTCACATATAAATGTACATTATGAACACAGGAAAATGCGTTGGGTAGGAAAGGCAATCCAGGTCCGCTTGATCGGGTTCATCCGGTTAGGCGCAGGTCTCGTCTCTCGATTTTGGAGCGTGACAAATGTATTTCGTTATAGTTTATTTTAAAGGTGTTGAAAAGAAGCTATCTACCGACATTCCTGCTGATGGAGTTCCACATGGTAATTTAAGTGGAGATACATTAAACGCCTCTATAGAGGAGATAACTTATGGTGATGAGTTTAGAAATGAAGGGCCTATGGAATCTGAGGTATGTTATTAGTTATATAAATGGACATTGTTATTAACGATGATATTAGTAAGTTTTACGTGTTAAATTTTTTTGTTTTAGGATATTGGAGAACATTAGCTATTGTGATAGCTAATAAGTAATAAGATTTGATAACTGATAATCCTTATGGAATACATATTGATGCAAAGGTGTCGAGTGTGATACCACCCAAAACTGCCGAGAATTTATCTAGATGATCCAAATATAATACAATTTTATGTTCTACCTCTTGCCGCTCAAATGCCTGGAGGAATATTGATCGGGTCCAAGCCTGCACTACTACTGAGTAGAGAGGATGGTCGATGTATTTTTACCCAACAAGGTCGGGATCAAATCATAGGGGAGTTAATTGATTTGGAATTAGGTTTATATCTAAGTCTAGATGCGTGTTTTGTTCCGAATTACACTTCCACACATTTTGGTTTTGATTCTACTTCTAATTCTATTCTGTTGTATGCAATGATTAAATCTAAGTACAATATTTTTTATGTTGGTTTTCAAATGTTTAAAAGGACTAGGGTAGTGATTTCCACCTAGGTGGATATCTAACGGGTAGCAAGAATCTAGGGCAAGCTTGATTTAATTGGGGTCATAATATAGTTATCACACTCAAGTACTCACTCTATACCTCTCAGTAGTTTGAGATATTTTGTCCGGTTTGGCTTTCTCAAGTCCAAATGGGTAATCATGCAATTCAAGTGATATTTGCTCAAGTCTGGTATTACTATCTCTAGGTTTAACCCTTTAATTGGGGCTTGAGTTCACCCGAATTCCTTGTTAGCCTAATTTTCCTAGACTTAGTCCATCTTTCTCAAGAAGAGACTAAGTCATAAAGGCATGAATCAGCATTTGCAACAACTAATTCTACAATTCTAGCAAGAACTAGGCTAAATATTACTAAGCCATAAATATTCAAGCCCTAAAATTCAATACCCATTAGATACCCACACTAGGATTGGGTCACAATCCTAGCTATGGATCTAGCTACTCATGGAAATAGTAGAAATCAAAGGTGAAAAGAAGATAAAATTCATAATACTAGATCAAAAGATGAAAATCTAATGTTGTAAGATAAATCTTGTACAAAATTTCCCAAAATGGAAGCTACAACCGTCTCACGTGCTCAAAGAATACACGACATAACCTAAAAATGAAAAAAAATTCTATTTACACTAAGCTAAAATTTTCGGACAAAAATACCCCTGCGGAGATTGTGCGGCCGCGTAATTCTAACCGCGGCCGCACTCTTGCTTTTGCGGCCACGTAATTCTGATCATGGTGCGTGTTCTTCACTTCTGGATCTGGGTTAAGCATAGTTTCATGGACCGCATAATATCCATCGCGGTCGTGTAAGAGACTTTTGCGGCCGCGTAATTCTGACGCGGACCGTACTTCTTGTTTTTGCTTAAAATTTAAGCTCTCTGAACCTCAGCAACCGCGGCCTATGTAATTCCAATCACGGGCGCGCTGGTACTTTCACAGCCACACCTTTCTTATGCGGTCCGCGTTCCTCTTTTAGCCCAAATATTAACCTCTTTGAATCTGCCTTTTGCGGACCTCAAAATAGTGATCACGATCGCGTTGTAACTTTCGCGGCCGCACAATATTTATGCGGTCTGCGTTTCACATCTCTTGGCCTAGTCTTGGTTTTTGTTCAAGTTTTGACTCCTTTATGAGTTGATTATGACTCCTTTGGATCATTTTGAACAATCTCTACAAGCAAGCATATTACATTAGTTTCCTGGAATACCTTCACGCATTTTTGGCCCTAAACGCAAGTAAAAGAGAGCAAATAATAGGTTAAATCCCTACTTATCAACTCCCCCAAACTTAAGATTTTGCTTTTCCTAAAGCAAATAAGGTAATTCTCACCTCCACAAGAAAAAGAAAAGGATATTTCAACTGGCCCAAGATGACTCCATCAAGCATCAATTGGGACTAAAAATTACCCTCAACCCAAATGAATTATCAACAACATCATGTTAGGACCTTTTGAGTACCATAGTTCTAATGTGACACTAGAGCATCAAGAGTTGACGCAATTCATCAAGTAAGCTCACTCTATCACGTAGGTCATTGTGGATCCCAGACTCCTCCTCCTTTACTCTCCAAGAGCAAATCTCACTTTAGAAGGTAACACTCAAAACAAGCATTGTGAAGAAGTGTGCTCATCACTCTCAAAAGAATGCCACAAGTCCGGCTCTAAGTACCATAAGCTTTCCCCTTATGTAAATCACCATTAATGTAACCTCAATCAACTTGAAATCATATAGGGTTTTAACGAGGATGTAATAAAGGCTTTTGGATCAAGGTAGGACTTATCGAACTATGATAGTTTCATCTTTCCTTAAGCACTCTATTTTCTCATTTCGGCTCATACTTTCTTGACTCTTTGAGTCATTTTCTTCCTCCTTAGGGGAACTAGAGAGACATACCGTCACTCTTTCTTACTCATGACAATCATGTTTCTCCTTTTCTCATCATTCCATACCTTTCATCATTGTGTTCTTTGAATCCCTTCAACCTTCACTTTCTTTTTGACATATTTCTTTTTGGTTTTTCTTCCTTTTCTTTGCCCTTCCCTTTTCTTCAATTCTTTTTCTTCTTTGAACCTTTTATCACTTTTCAGTTCCTCATCTCTCCCCAAAACTTATGCTTTTGCCAATTGTTCATCATGAATTCTAAGGAAAGATTGGGTGCCAAGAGAGCATCATTATAAAACAGATAAAGGCTTGTAATGTGGCTATTGAATGAAAAAGGTTTAGGCTCAAAGGGGTTGACTAGGGACATCACATTGGTAGTCCACGGAAGCTTTCAAAGTTCAAATTGGACCAAGGAGAGCCTACAATCATTTCTCAATTCGAGCTACACTTAGAATTTTGCCTAGACAAACATTCAGGGCAAGTTCTAGACTTATTAGCACGGAACTTGAACTTCCAATTCGATACCTCACCTCTCAAGTTGCTGGATTGTTAAAGAGAATAGCCCTGAGGGCCTATAACAACCGTAGCTACAATTGAAAATCACAAATGACTCAAGGAAACCACTCGATGATTGTTTTAGTCAACTCAAGAGTCTAAAGGTCACAACTAGAGCTACTCTTTGCCAATTAAAGGTCACAACTAGTACTAAGTGAAGCCTACTTCAGACACTTTTATTCATTACTACTACATATCAAAGCAAAAAAAAACGGACTCAATCCCTTAAGAAGGTTTTCATGCCATCCATCATTGGGAAGAGCCACCCGGTTCACACAACATCCACCTTTGGAAAGAACCATGGCATTAAGAAAACCAAAGGCTTATTGTTCACACAAAATATAAAAAGAAGCTAAAAACTTAAAAAGAAGCTACTAAAGGAAATAAGAAGCTAAGCTATTAAGGAAAAATACGAAAGAATTTATGAAGTAAACTTCGGAAAGTAAAATGAATATGTACAAAATGGGAATGAATATATACATCGAATGGTAAATTATATACATACCGAAAATGAAAATAAAGATAAATAAATATAAAGAAAATTGGTATCATAGTTATTACATACCAAATGTCATCACAATTCAAAATGGACCACCCCCCAAAATAAAAAAATAGCATTGTCCTCAATGTTAATAACAAAATAAGATTAGGGAAAGTTTAGAGAGTAAAGAGCACTCCCTATGTGGTCTTTGTCTGCATCGGGTCAGGAACATGAGTAGGGTCCTCAGAGTGCATAGGATCATCAGCTCCCTCAGTGTCCTCTAACTGGATCTCCACATCCTTTGACTGGGGAACCACAGGGTTGCTGAGTATCTGGATCATCTCCTCAGCAGTATGTGTAGTGACAGTCGGCTCCTCAGACTGGCCAGTTGCTGCATCTGATACCTCATGCTATGCTTCATGTGCTTCTGGGGATGTCTCCTACATGAGCAGGTCCAGTGGGATATCTCAAGCAGAGGCCATCTTCTCTACCTCCAGTGTGAAACGCGCAGTGCAGTCTGAGGGTAGGTGGAAGATGAAGGCACAGATAATGGCACCGTGATGGATTTCTCGGATGAGAGAGGAGGCATGGCAGCTGAAGAACTGGCTGATGTGGAAGGCTCTGACCCGGTGGCCACTACCCTTGGCTCTTCAGACTGGCCAGTGGAGGTAGTGGCTTTACCCTTGGCTTTAGGGTTGTCCACCCCTTGGAGGTGATACCAGGAGAAAGGCTTTTTAGGACTCATCTTCCTATCAAAGTGCCTCTTCTCTACCCCTTGGTCTTCGATATACTCAGTGATGAAATTGGGGTAGGAATAAGATCTTTCTTCTTTGCCAACCGCCTTGGAGATATGGTAGGACATCAGGTTCCCCACATTAATTGGATACCCCACCATGATGGAAGCTATAAATATTGCATGGATGAGTGGGAAGACATTATCATGATGGTAAGGGTCAAGTCGGCTGCACACAAATGTGGACCACCCTTTGGCTTCAAAGCTAAAGGTGTTTCTAGCTATTGGAACTCCAGTTGTGAGCCATGTCGGTGTTGTCCCTAGAATAGCTAATATCTCCACTAGCCATGGACGACCTGCTTCATCCAAGGCCAGCTTCTCCAAGTACTGCAATACCTCCAAATCCTCAAATCCGACATATAAGTTTAGAGTGTATCCATCAAACCGGATCTTCAAGTTCTGGACCTTTGTCACAATGGTACCCTTTTATATGTGGGCAACATTAGCATAGAACTCCTTGACAAGGTATTCATTTGCATCCATCACTTTGCCGGATCAAATTGTTTTAAGACATTTGGATTGTGGGGAAGGAGGTCACTTGTTATGAATTTTCGCTCAAGAGTGAGTGACCTTTGGGGCTATCATTCCCGGAACATGGCATAAGCTTTTTCGCTCACAAATCTATCCTCCCACACTTCGGGCTTCCTTGATCTGGCCAGACCTCCCACATTAGTATCACCCCCTCTCCCGTCATCTAGGAATTTGTCATCATCATCAACAATTGGGGCAGCTGTTGAGGCAGGTGTTGCAGCAGGTGGGGAAGATGGTTTCGATTCCTTACTACCTCCCTCTGAGCTATCAGACAACCCAGAAGAGGAGGTAGGTTCATTGACCAAGCAGAATGGTTTTGATTTCGCCACTGATTGAGGTTGTCCAGATTCCCCCTCAGAAGTATCCCGGGATGGGAGGTATTCACTTCTGTCTGAGAAGTCCGTAAGAGGTCTAACAATGGTAGTCTTCTTTCCCAATACCCTTTGGACTAATAGTGGCAAGTTTTGCTTTCCTCTACCCCTGCCTCAGGAGGATTTTTCCCTCCCTTTTGAAGTGTCTCCTCTACCACGAGAATGCACCATTTTCTGCAACACACAAGTAGTGAAAGTCAGTTAGAAGTGGGGTTCAACATATGTTTAAGCATTATAGATGTAATGAAAAACAATGCTTCTAATAACAGGGCAGCACGGACCGCACAAAAATGAGTGCGGCCATGAACAGTCCATCGCGGACCGCGTAAAAGGGAACACAGCCGCGAAGAGGCCAGGCTCATACTACTGGCTCTTTGTAGTTGATAGACCGTGGACCGCACAAAAATGAGTGCGTCCGCAAAATACCAATCGCGAACTGCACAAAATTGAGTGTGGCCGCGAAAGTAAAATATTGTCTCTCTGAAGTTCTATTACACGGACCGTGAAAAATTGGGTGGGGCTGCGAAACACCAATCGCGGACCGGACAAAAATGATCGCATCCACGAAATCCACTCAACTATCAGTGCCTTGAAAGTAGGGTATTGCAGATCGCACGATTTTGTACACAGCCGCATACTCTATTGCAGACCGCACTAAATTGACCACGGCCACGAAGTTCAAATTAACTTGGAACTGATGAACACTTGCTACTAGGCTTTTTACTAATTGCAAGAATTATGGTAATTAAGCGTGCAAAGCTACTAACCCCAGCCCCCATTATGCATACAAACACTACCCATATGTTTTTAAGCAAAGCTTAAGCATTATTTTGACATTATGGCATGAATCTAACCCTAAATAAAAAGAAAATTTAAAGCAAAGAGAAAAGAAAGAAAAAGATAGGATCAAATCATTGAAATGAACATACCAGTTGTGAAAAATGGTAGGAAATCTTCACTTCATGAGAATGGGATAAGATTGAAACCAAGTAAAGTTTCACAGTGCTTTAGGTGTGTTTGACAGGTTAGGGTTCGTAAAGTGTGAAAAGTTCCAAAAACTTCTATTTATACTCAGAACCCAATGACCCCACCAAATTACCTAAGTGCGGCCGCGAAATTTTTTCATGGTCCGCACTCTTTACCTTTTGTAGCTCAGCCTCAGATGCACAGGAGCGGTCCGCAAAAAACTGGTCACGGCCGCACAATTTGTGCGGACCGCAAAAAGTTGAACGTGGTGGCGAACTCTTAAGGAATTTTGATAAGACAACATCAGAGAGTTGGCATTTTGCCCATTTCAGCTATGCGACTGCGCACAAAATTGTGCGGCCGCGAAGTGCTTGTGCGGTCCATGAAATTTTGGGCGCAGTCCGTGAAGTTTCAATGACCCCACCAAATTACCTAAGTGCAGCCGTGAAATTTTTTTTCATGGTCCGCACTCTTTACCTTTTGTAGCTCAACCTCAGATGCACAGGCGCGGTTTGCGAAAAACTGGTCACGGTCGCACAATTTGTGCGGACTGCAAAAAGTTGAACGTGATGGCGAAGTCTTAAGGTATTTTGATAAGAAAATTTCATAGAGTTGGCATTTTTACCATTTCAGCTATGCGACTGTGCACAAAATTGTGCGGCCGCGAAGTGCTTGTGCGGTTCATGAAATTTTGGGCGCAGTCCGCGAAATTTCAACACTTAGCCAAATTTTTCCTTGTCAATTTCCTGCACTACACAACTAATTCCTACATACACTTCACAACCAGTTAGTCCAAAACAATGCGTAATCTAAGAATAAAATCAAAAGAAAGAAAAACACATGGTTTGCCTCCCAAGAAGCGCCTGATTTAATGTCACGGCACGACGCATGTTACCATCATCATTTGAAATAGATCCCACAATGTGGCTATCATCAATCTTGACAAGGTAGTGCTTCACTCGGTGCCCATTGACTCTAAAGATCTCACCATTCTTGTTTTTCAAATCAAGAGCACCAAAAGGAGTCACGTGTACCACTTCAAAAGGACCACTCCACTTTGACTTGAGCTTTCCTAGAAACATCTATAACCGAGAGTTGAATAGAAGAACCAAGTCACCTTCTTTGAATTCTTTGTTCCGGATATATTTATCATGCAAGTAATTTATCTTCTCCTTATAAAAGGACGAATTGGAGTAAGCATGGAAACAAAACTCATCAAGTTCATTCAGTTGCTCTACCCGGAGATTGGCTGCTACATCCCATTCAAGGTTCAATTTCTTCAATGCCCACATGGCCTTGTGCTCTAATTCCACCGAAAGATGACATGCTTTCCCAAATACCAACCTATATGGAGACATACCAATTGGAGTCTTGTAAGTTGCTCTATAGGCCCATAAAGCATCGTCAAGTTTTCTTGACCAATCAGCCCGATTTGCATTACAATCTTGGATAGATGCTCTTGATCTCCCTGTTGGGGACCTCAACCTGTCCACTTGCTGGGGTGATAGAGGGTTGACACCTTATGAGTGACACCATACTTAGAAAGTAAAGTTTCAAAGGATTTGTTGCAAAAATGAGAACCCCAATCACTAATGATAGCCCTTGGGATGCCGAGCCTTGTGAAAATATTTTTCTTTAAGAAATCCACCACACTCTGTGCCTCATTGTTGGGAAAATCCATAGCTTTAACCCATTTGGAAACATAATCCACAGTAACAAGAATATAGGTGTTCCCATATGAACTCACAAATGGTCCCATAAAGTCGATGCCCAACACATCAAAAATATCAATCTCAAGGATAGTGGTGAGAGGCATTTCATTCTTCTTAGAAATTCCACTGTCTCTTTGGAACTCATCACAACGCCTAACGAGCTCGCTAGCGTCTTTGTACAAGGTAGGCCTATAGAATCCACAGCTTAAGACCTTAGTAGCAGTTCTCGCCCCACCATGGTGACCACCATAGGGAGAGGAATGGAAAGCTTCAAGAATACTTAATTTCTCTTCTTCCCGTACACATCTCTGCGTAACACCATCATTTCAAATTTTGAAAAGATATGGCTTGTCCCAATAATAATCCAAGCAGTCCCGTTTGAGCTTCTTCCTTTGGTCAGAAGAGATCTCATTGGGGACAATGCCGGTCACAAGAAAGTTGGCCACCTCGACGAACCAAGGCATCCCAGTCAAAGACACGGAGAGGAGTTGTTCATCCGAAAATGAATCATTGATCTCGAGGCCATCATGGGGCCTCCCCTCCTCTTCCAAGCGGGACAAGTGGTCTGCCACTTGATTCTCAATTCCTTTTTGGTCTATGATTTCAAGGTCAAACTCTTGAAGAAGATGAACCCATCGCATCAACCTAGCCTTAGAGTCCTTTTTACTCATCAAATAACGAAGTGCCGCGTGATCGGTGAGCACAATCACTTTGATACCCATAAGGTACGGGCGAAACTTTTCCATGGCGAAGACAATGGCTAATAGCTCTTTCTCGGTCACCGTATAGTTGACTTGGGCGTTTTTCATAGTTTTGCTTTCATAATAGACCGGATGAAATATCTCGTTGATCCTTTGCCCCAAAACTGCTCTTACCACAACGCCGCTAGCATCGCACATGAGCTCAAATGGCAAGCTCCAATTGGGTGTGGTAATGATGGGAGTGGTAGTCAACCTATACTTGAGTAGCTCAAAAGCTTTCATGCAATAATCATTGAACACAAATTTGGCATCTTTTTCCAACAAATTGCACAAGGGGTTCACCACTTTTGAAAAATCCTTAATGAACCTACGGTAAAACCCCACGTGACCAAGAAAGCTCCTCACTCCCTTGGAGGAAGTAGGAGGAGGTATTTTTGATATCACTTCAATTTTTTCTTTTAGCACTTCAATACCATTCTTTGAGATCTTATGGTCGAGGACAATGCCCTCCTCGACCATAAAGTGGCACTTCTCCTAATTAAGCACTAAGTTGGTCTCTTCACATCGGGCCAACACTTTATCAAGATTATCCAAGCATTATTCGAAGGAATCCCCCACAACACTAAAATCATCTGTGAACAACTCGAGGAAGTCCTCCACCATATCCATGAATATTGCCATCATACGCCGCTGAAAAGTATCCGGTGCATTACACAAACCAAATGGCATCCTTGAGAATGCAAATGTTCCATACGGAAAAGTGAAGGTGGTTTTCTCTTTGTCTTCAGGTGCAATAATAATCTGGTTATATCCGGAATACCCATCCAAAATGCAATAATAAGCATGTCCGTCAAGTTTATCCAACATTTGATCAAGAAATGGCAATAGAAAATGGTCTTTTTGGGTCACTTTGTTCAGTTTTCTATAATCCATGCATACCCTCCAACTGGTGACAGTTCTTGTCGGGATCAATTCATGTCTATCATTTATAATTACATTCATGCCCTCTTCTTGGGGACACATTGTACCGGTGAAATCCATGAACTATCAGAAATGGGGTACACAACCCCTGAATCTAGTCACTTGATGATCTCTTTCTTGACTACCTCTTGCATGGCCTCATTCAATCTTCTTTGATGTTCCACGGAGGGTTTGGAATCTTCGTCCAATATGATTTTGTGCATGCAAAAGGCAGGGCTAATACCCCAAATATCCACCAATGTCCAACCTATTGCCTTCTTCCTCCTTTGAAGCACCGCAAGGGTGGAATTTACCTGCACGTTAGTTAAGCACGAGGAAAGAATAATAGGTAATGTGGAACAAGGGCCTTAGAACACATACATGAGGTGTGAATGAAAGGGCTTCAACTCCAATGTGGGTGGCTCCTCAATTGAGGGCTTTGTTGGTGGAGTCTTCCGGTTCTCAAGGTCCGGGGAAAGTTTTTGGGGTCCATATGTGTAGGATCCCATTCCTTGCAAATCATTTGCACATTCTACCAACAAATACTTCTCATCCTCATAATGATTTTATAACACAGCTTCTAATGGGTCTTCAACATTAATCACAGCACTCGTGTCATCAACAATCACCTCAGTCACAAGTTCCACAAAGGAACACACTTCGTTGCTATTAGGCTGCCTCATTGACTTGCATACGTGAAACACAAATTTTTCATCGCCCACCCGGAAGGTGAGCTCCCCAGCTTCCACATCAACTAAGGCCTTTCCTGTAGCTAGAAAAGGTCTCCCTAATATTATTGGCACCTCATAGTCAACCTCACAGTCGAGTATCACAAAATCTGCGGGAAGAATGAACTTGTCGACCCGAACTAGCAAATCATAAATTATCCCAATAGCCTCTTCATTGTCCGGTCCGCCATGTGCAACCTAATGGAAGTAGGTATTGGTTGCCCAATACCCAATGTCTTGAACACAGAATATGGCATCAAATTAATGCTCGCTCCCAAGTCACATAAGGCTTTGGCGAAATCGGCACTACCAATAGTGCATGGAATTGTAAAGGCACTGGGATCTTCTAGCTTTGGAGCCATGGAATGCACAATGGCACTCACTTGATGTGTCATTTTGATCGTCTCACAGTTCATTGACCTCTTCTTTGTTACCAAGTCTTTCATGAACTTAGCATATCCCGGCATTTGCTCTAGAGCTTCAACCAAAGGCACATTTATGGACAAACTTTTCATCATATCAATGAATTTCTTGAATTGGTTCTCATTGTTTTGCTTCGCGAGCCTTTGAGGATATAGTGGAGGAAGCCTTGGAAAAGGAGCCTTGGCTTTGGGCACTAACAGATCCGGTATGTCTATCACGTGTTCCGTAGATGGGTTCACAACATCTTGTATCTCCTCCACATCTTCATCAATGTCTATCTTCACTTCATCATTCGGATTCACATCATTTCCCTGCTCATCATCTTCTTACAACATATCATCACTCACAATCTTCCTTGGATTAGAGGTACTAGCAACTCCTCCTCTACCACTTCTTGTAGGCACCGCCATAGCATGGTCCATATTGTTCCCACCCTTCGGGTTTACTACCGTATCACTTGGTAGTGCCCCCTTAGCGAGTATTCAACGCTTGAGAAATTTGACCCATTTGGACTTTTAAGTTGCGGATAGAAGTGTTGTGGGAGGCTATTTGGACATCGGAGTCGACGTTTCTTTCCATCATTTTCTTGAACATGCTTTCTATATGTCCCATCTCATTGTTGGAAGAACTTTTCCCTTGAGACGGATATGGATGTGGTTTGTTGGGTTGTTGATTTATCGAGGGCCTTTGAAAACCCGATCCCCGGTTTCCTTGGTTATTGTTGTTCCAACCCCCTTGATTTCCATTGCCTCCCCAATTACTATTAGTGTTGCCACTCCAGTTGCCTGGATTATTAACTCCCCGAATTCTTGAATTACCTTGATTAGCCCAATTTTGATTGTTGTTCCCCCAATTGTTCGGATTGTTGTTGTTGCCACTATTCCAATTCCCTTGTTGTCCTTAGTTGCCCCAATTTTGATTGTTTCCCTGTGATCTCCACTGTTGTTGATTTGGAGCATTTCTCCGTTGACCTTGGTAATTATTGGCATATAAAACCTCCTCACTATGATCATCATAACAATCATCTTGATGGTAACCACTACCACTTTGCTCAAACTGATCCTGATTGTTTTGGCTTTCTTGACCTATCTGTCTTAGATTGTTGACCATCATGTTACCCCTTCCATGGCATGTACTTGTTTTGGTCTCTGAACCTACTGAAGGTGAGCCTTGGCCAACTGATTCATAGTGGTTGTCAACTCTGCTATGGCTTGTCCGTGATCATGAAGTTCCTTGTGAATGTGGATAACATTAGGGAACGTTGGCTCTACTTTTACAAGCTGAAGAGGTGTCCGCCATCTCATCTAATATGTCACAAGCATCAGTATAAGGCACTTTCATGAAATTACCCCCCAGCGAGCTGATTCACCACACACTGTTTAGTTGTGTTGATACCCCTATAAATTGTTTGCTGGATCATCACTTCAGTCATATCATTGTTGGGGCATTATTTTACCATTGTTCGTACCGTTCCCAAATCTCATGTATCGGTTCATTTGGCTCTTGTTTAAAAGCTAAGATCTCATCTCTCAATGTTGCCACATGTCCTGGAGAGAAAAACTTTGCTATGAACTTCTCAGCCAACTCATCCCAAGTGGTGATGGATGGTTGGGTAATCACTCAAGCCAATCCAAAGCCTTCCCTCTAAGTGAAAATAGGAAAAGCCTTAATCTCAAAGCGCCCTCTGATACATTCGTCTGCTTGCTCCCCCAGCATGTGTCTACAACACCTTTGAGATGCTTATACGCGTTCTGATGTGGAGCTCCGGTGAAGAAACCCCTCTGTTCCAATAGAGTAAGAATGACATTGGTTATTTGAAAATTGCCTGCCCGAATCCGAGACGGGACAATTGCACATGCGTAGCCTTCATTGGGCAACACCCGGCGTGCTGCCCTTGGAGGAGGTGGGGGAGGGTTTGGAATGTTGTCATGAGGCGGGCGGCCTCTTCTTTGTACTTGAGGTTCTAGATTAACCTCATCCACGTCATTTTCATCTACCTCCTCCACCTGAGGAATATGTCTGAAGGCCTCGTTAAGAGCCATTTGGTACCTAAAAGCAATTGACACAC
>MDKI01173171.1:0-37776 GCA_005239505.1 Nicotiana paniculata
GCACATATATAAGGTTTTGAAAGATTTACAGTCCAAGCACACAAGTAAAGTTTTGAAAGAGTTGTGATCTAAACACACATATGTAAGGGATAGGGGGGTCCTAGGTTGTTTATCCCATAGGATCACATCGGTACAATTCCTGGTAATCACTCCTCAAAAGAGGGGCTACACGTTGCATTAGCGCACCAGTCATCATATCCATATCTACCCTTCCCCACCCCTTACCAGTTATTAAAGTGAGTGTTGTTTAACGATCTCTATGTGTGTTGTTACCCGTCCCTTATTAATGGCCCTGGAGGAATTTAGGACCTCTACCTATAGGCAGTTCTAGACAGACCCCTAAGGTTGAAAGGAGAAAATACTAGGCAACATGTAAGAACAGATAGGACAGGAAAAAGCAGTTAAGAGGCTCAGATTTACCTCCACAGATAATGCACATAAGCAGCATGTCTCAAACACAAACAAGGGAAGTATTATTAAGCAGGATCCTAAAATATGATGGCTAAGTGGAAATCAAAACATAGAAGATATGCAGCTTCAATTTAATAAACACAGAAACAGGACCTAATCAGTTCACTATTGAGTTCAAAACCTGTTAACCATTAAGCAGTAAACACGAAGCAACAGTCTTCCAGTTTTAAAGAGATTAATTACCTAAGGCTTTCCTAGGCGTGAGATTGTGCATAATAATTACTAGAATTGTTAAAAAACAGTTCAGAAGTTGTTTTAGCTAAAAGCATGATGTTCTAGGTGTTGCAAAATACAGGGATTATCACCAGTTTATTTAAAACAGGATGACCAAATATGAGACCGTCTTATGTCCTTTTTCATGCATCAATAGTTTAACTAAGTGTGATTGGGCGAGATCCTAAAGCATGGTATCTACTATGCACATAGAGATGCAGAATTCCTAAAGCATGATTTCTAAATGCACAGGAAGTTACAGCATAATTTCAGGATGTGTAGGAGCAACATTTCTTATGTTGATGCTATTATTTAGCCTAGAAGCAAGATTTCTAAGTGATAAATAGGCTCAATGAGATGCTGACGCAGTAAACCTAAAACATGATATCTAATGCATGACATGTTTAGAATGTATTGGGCTTAAACATGGATTCTAATGCACATAAAGGAAATGTAAACGTAAGTCATGGTTTCTACCGCTTGATATTGATAACATATATAGCTACCCTCCCCTTTTCACTATCCATCTCCAATATCTGTTTAAAAACAATTATTACAGACCAGCTGAGTAAATTACATAAATAGATAAAGGAAAAGAAGAAGTTAAACTATAGGGAGCCTGAAAAACAGGCACAAATTCCCAGAACCTCAAGTGCTCAAATGTTTCATAGCCTTTCTCATATCCGGGTGTGTCAGAGTTCCCTAAGGACCTCAAGGGATCCCGGGAAGTACTCACACCCAGATTTCATAACCATAATTGAGTAAGTGCAGTGTGGAAGGGCCAGCCCCATTGCACCAGAGTTCAAAGGGATCTCATAGGAATCCCAAGGCAGTCATACACTGGAGAGGCAGAATCTAAAGACCTAAGAGTAGAGTGAGAGTGCTTGAAATAGTTTTGAAAAGGTTTTAATAGGAAAGGCAGCGTTTGGAAAAGACTTAGTTGAAACAATTTTATAAAAAGGAGAGTTGTTTAGTAAAAAATAATTTGTTGATAAGAGTAGGACAATTAATAAACAGTAGACTAATCACAGCACAAACAGATTCACCACATTCAAATCACAGTCCTTCATACAGGGGTGATGGGAATTGGGGACACATAGAGCACATAGTATACAGGATCATAGAAGTTCTTGTAGGGGGTTTATGGGGATTAGGGGATTTCTGATGGTATCAACACAGCATGAATTTCAGAATCAACACAGAATCAGACAACTTAGGATACAAATTGCTTTGCAAAGAAAGGTTCATGCTAGAAAATATGTAAACATGAGATAGAGTAGATCATATTGGGACATACTACAAGGGGTAACATATTCATAAGCATATTGATCCTAAAGGGGAGTGGGGCATAACATACTATTCTAGATTAACAATGATGTAGACATGTCAATTACATGTTGAACAACAAAACCATAGATAGAAATAGATCAGAAACATGATAAACTGAAGCAGTAACAGAAACATGTTTGTTTTGGAACTTGAATTAAAATCAGAACATACCAGTAAGGGGATAGTTAACACAAAGTGAAGGATAGGAAAGCACAATAATTAGCCTTGGCTTGCAGCTAGCTAATTCATAACAGTAGTAAGTAAGTGACAAAGAAAGAAAGAGAGCATAAAAGCTTTGAGTATGAGAGAGATCTTTTTGAACTAATGTGTTCGTGTGTTTTGAACCAGTGTAAGAGCAATGTATATATAGTTTGAAACTAGGTAGAGAATAAGGTAAGAATCGAAGTCATGCAGTGATTGGGGAATCAGAGTCAATTATCATCAAAATATTGTAAGTACTCTCTTCAAGTGAGGAGTTAACTTTGAACGGTAATAGACATGCAACAAATAAGGAAAGACACCATACGACTGGAATATAACACAATAAGGAAATAATCTCAGCATAGTACCAGTACAAAACATGTAATTGAGGCTAGGTACAGAAAGGTCTAATTAAGGAAACAATCATTAAGAACCAACTAATAATAGTTAATCACATAATAAGGTAAGAAAGTAGTTTACAGGTTAGAAATCAGTAAAGACATCATCACAGGAAATCAGTAAAAGGTGTTAATCACAGAAAATTAGGAATTCAAATGGGAACAATACTGATTAAGGGGAGAGTTAACACAAAATTTTATGAACAAACGGAATTAACACATAGTAGGCAAGAAGAAGCAAAAAAAAAAATCAGAAACCCTAATGGATACCGTGGTACAAATCACGTAGAATTACGGATATAGTGATGATAAACATAAACCTCAGAGAGTTAGCGAGGTAAGCACATAATAGGCAGAATCAGAAACCCTAGTAAGTTGAACAGGGTGAAAATCACAAGAATATTCAGATTAATCGAAGAATATTCATGAGGATCAAACATGCAAACAAGTTTGAGAGAACGAACAGTAAAGATAAACTCAGAATCCAAACAAAGTGTCAAAAAGTTGGGGGTTTTAGCATAACTAGTTAGGGTTAAGGAAAAACTTAACAAAATCAGTCGAAGCACATAAGAAATAAGAGGATTAAACACTCAAAAATCAGAAAGCTTTTTGAAGAAAAGGATTTTCAGAAATCCTAGTTTAGGAAGATGACAAGCCACTTCGAAAAAACAAAAGAATCTTCATAAAACAAGTAAAAATAAGTTTGAACCATCTCAGATCTGTACAGATCTGAGAAGTTCAAGAGATGAGATTAGGGTTTTTAGAAAAAAAACATAGAGATGAAGACATAGGCTTAGAAACCCATAGGTTTAACGCGAAATAGGCAAATCTTACTCAAAATCGAGCCATGGCGGCTTGAAACAGGCAAGGACGGGCCAAAGGTGTAAGCGGACTGACCCTAGTCCCTCGAGGACCTTAGAGATGGAGGCACCAGCATAGGAGAGGCCATTTGAGGCCTGGAGGTGGTGAGAGACCACCATGATCGACGATAGATGAGTGACGGCGAGAGAGAGTTAGGGTTAGGTTAGAGAGGATTTGAGAGCAAAAGGGAGATGTGTAACAGCGGAGTGAAAGAGAGAAATGAGAGGGGAAGGGGGGGTAGTCGTTAGGTTAAATTAGGAAGGAAATATCCTGGACCGTTGATCAAAAATGATCAACGGCCAGGGTTTGGGCGGATTTGGGTCGGGTAGTATTAGGATTTAGGCCTGGGGTATTGGGTTGATTTAATTGGGTTTGGGTCTTGTTTAACTTAGGCTACAATTGAAATGAAATTAGGATGTTTGTTAAATACCCAATTCAAATTAATTAAAATAATTTACAAAATAGCTAATAATTATAAAAAATTAATTTCATGCACAGAAAATAGTTTGAAATGATTATTTAGTATTTTAAAAGTACAAATGACTAATTTCTGGTGGAAAATAGTGCAAAATTATATATTTGGGCCATAATTGCAAAGTTATTGCAATTATAGCCAAAAGATGCCAATTTGGCTAATTATGAAATAATTGGGTCTAATTAGGACCATAAATAATAAATTAAATCAAGAGATGCTTTTGAAATCATTTGTGATGTAATTTTATAATTATTTATTGGAAATAAATATTGGACAAATTAATAGAAATGTAGGAAAATAATGAAAAAATATCAATTGCTATTAATGCATGACTTTGAAGGAATATATGCAATTTTAAAAAATAGTTTTTTGGGAAAAATTGGGTATCAACAGTAGCTACGTACGAACTTTTGTACCTCGTGTGTACGTAGCCCCCATAAATAAAAGCACATATTAAATCAATTCACCTATGTGCTTAATTCCCTCTTACAAGTTTAGAAAAGAGACTTACCTTGTCTTAAAGTCACTTTTCGGTCACAATTTCGCTCTAAAGCCACAACTTGGTGCCGTTCAATCCAAAACTAGCCAAAAAAACATGCAAATTAATCAAAAATATACTCCAATGCTTGATATTTAACAATTTATAAAATTTTCCAACTCCGCTTGAAAAGTTGGCAGTGGGACCCACGTCTCAGAACCTGGGAAACTCACAAATCCGACAACCCATTCAATTATGAGTTCAACCATACTTATTTCATTCAAATCCGACTCTGAATCGGTATTCAAAACTCAAAAATTTATTTTGTGAAATTATAGAAATTCCTTCCGATTTCTTCTTCAAAAAATCAATAATCTAACGCCGAAAATGAAGATTAATCCATGAAATATAATCACAAGTGAGTCAAGAATGCTTACCCCAAGTTTTGTGGTGAAATTCCCTCCAAAATTGCTATCCCGAGGTTCCCAACTAAAAAACGAAATGATGGCTCAAAGGTCCCAAATAGAGAACATATAACACTGGCCGACTTCCTTCTTCGCGTTCACGAGCCTCCTATTGCGTTCACGATGAACAAATTTCTCAAAAGCCATTTCCAAACTCTTCTCAGATAGCCTCTTGTATAATGGTCATAACTCTTTGTACAAAACTCCAAATGACAAATGGTTTAACTTTCTGAAAACCATAATTTTGTGTTTTGGTCATCTCTCAATTCCTTATAAATGGCGAGATATAAGCTGCAAAATTAAGCCCTGTGCAACACAAATTTCTTCTTCGCGATTTCCAAATATCTTCCCGGATAACCTGTATAATGCCAACCATAACTTTTTGTACATAACTCTAAATGCCTAATGGTTTGATTTTATGAAAACTAGACACAAAGGGATTCAAATTTTGTTTTTGGATCATGTCCAAATTCCTTAAAGATTGCGAGATATAAGTTTCCAAAGTCGGACGACGGACATCAGGAATTCCTTCTTCGCGAATGCGAGAATCTCAACGCGAACGCGAAAAACTAAGTCCCAGCAGCAAAATCCTTCTTCGCGAACTCGAGAGGTTCCTTGCAAATTTGAAGAAAAACACCAGACATCAGAAAACTAGCATCTAAAGTAGCCCGAAATTATCAGATAACACCCGGAACATACCCGATACACAACTGAGGCCCCCGGGACCCCAACCAAATATACCAACAATTTCTAAAATATCATATGAATTTAGTCGATGCCTCAAATCACATCAAACAATGCTAAAAACACAAATTGCACCCTAATTCAAGCCCAATGAAACTAAGAAATTCCAACTTCTACATTCGATGACGAAACACATCAAATCAAGTCCGATTGACCTCAAATTTTGCACATAAGTCATAAATAACATAACAGATCTATTCCAATTTCCCGAATTGGATTTCAACCATGATATCAAAAAGTCAACTCCCGGTCAAACATCCTAACCTTCCATTTCCAACTTTTATTATTTCAAGCCAAAATCAACTACAGACTTCCAAATAAATATCCGGACACACTCATAAGTCAAAAATCACCATACGAAACTAATCCCAGTCTCGGAATCCCAAACGTACATTGATAACATTAAAATACATTTCAACCCAAATTCATGAAATTCTTCCAAAATGCCAACTTTGCACAATATGCGCCACGACGCTCCCGGGTCGTCCAAAACCCGATCCGAGCATACGCTCAAGTCCACAATCATCATAAGAACCTATTGGTACCTTCAAATCCCGATTCCGAGGTCGTTTACTTAAAATTCAAACCTTAGTCAACTCTTCCGACTTAAATCTTCCAAAATGAGAATTTTCTTTCCAAATCAACTCCGAACTTCCCAAAATTCAATTCTGACCTCATGCATAAGTCGTAATACCTGAAGTGAAGCTACCTAAGGCCTCAAACCGCCGAACGACGCGCTAGAGCTCAAAATGACCGTTCGTGTCGTTACATTTTCCCCCACTTAAACATACGTTCGTCCTCGAACGTGCTAAGAATTGCTGTGGAGTTTTCCGAAATCACTGTTCAACGCCTCGTGCACCTACCTGTGCTACCACAACCCAGTTGAGCACATTTTCTCAAGCTAGTTTGGAGATCCTCCCTTTTATTTAGTCAAATAAGCCTTAGAGCCGATTTCCAACATCTGAAATCCTCTACCAGGCCTGCTTTCAGCATACGAACATAGTATCAGTCACTACACCCTGCACCAAAACATGATTGTATACCCTTACTAAATTCACACCATGCACCGCATAATCCACATGACCATAATAACATCCTTTGACAACAATAGCGCAATTCCACAAATCTGATGGCCACAACACACCTCATGACGCATGTAAGCCTGTTCCAACTCTCGCAATTCTGCCACGACAGAAGAGATATGTAGAAATTCATGACCACCTGCCGAATCAACAAATCATTGAGTCTCTCCTCCTGACAAGAACCATTACCTCATTTTGAACTACATAACGATATTTGCTCTTTAATATGCCTTATATAAATCTAATTGCATTTATCCCATGTTTAATAATCTCGTCTCATCCAGTACAAGCTGCTCCAGTAATAAGCCACCGCAAACACTATCTAAGATTTCATACGACGCCATCAATGCACCAACAAGCTACAACTTGAATATGATACATAGGGAAGAACGAACTATATAAAAGAACTATCCAGCCCGTGTAACGAATAAAACGACCATCAAATACTATGATCCTTTCTCAGAGGTAAGAAACAGGACACCCAAACTAAATATAAAGAATTTTGCTCAACATCTCGATGTTGCGGTGTGCAACACGATCCAATATGACATTGTTGCGGCGTGCATCCCGATTAAAACATGACAATATTGCGGTGTGCAACCCTATCCACACCATATACTCGTGGAAGTGTACCACCCGACCCGAACATAACAATCAAAAGTGAACACACATCAAGCCGTAACGCTTATACTCATGAAATTTCTGAATATCAACCACAAGCACGGCAAATGCATAATACAAATCCTAGGGAGACGAATAGCGCCATATATTACGAAGCTCAAGCACAACTACGGTGCAATATGTGATATGCATCTCGAGAGCCATCCTGATCACACAACACCACTGCTACGTGGGACCTCAACACATATGCGAAAAATCAAGTCGTCTCGCAACCCATATGGAACAATAGAGTATTACATGAAATAGCTAACATTAAAAATAACATCCAATGCCTGAATACTCCTCCATAAGAAATGCTATGCTGAATGAACACACCCCTCCTGGTGTAGAGAACACATCCATATTTAGACCCATCAACGGACCTCAAGCCGATTCTGATCGTATCGTACTCTGCTAATAATTTTTCAAGGATCCAGAATAACCCTTTTCCATGATACATAAGAACAACCCAAAGAATAGAAAGCCTCTCAGGCATAAACTCTCGCATTTGCGATATTACCATAACCTTCATACTTGGTTTAAATCTTTAACAATCAAGTGACAAACATGTCACACTTATATAAATTTCCCTGTGGGGCACGCTCCCACGACCTTCCGCTCAGGTAGCAAAGTACCCACATCCATACCACCAACCGTTCTAATTCTGTAAAGCGAATCAAAAATTCGCAAGTCAGTACACAAAGCCTCTCCCACAGAACATCATTCTTAGGTGACATTAAAGAAAAATGCTAGCTTACTCTGAATATCTGAATTCACTCCTACTCATCTGATCTCATAACATTCTATCAACACCGAACTGCAATCTTGACCTTCAACTTCCCGTCCCCATGCCGCCCACTGCAGCTATCTTGCCGCTGCACGATAACACACGTATTCACCATAGCCCTTGAACTACTAGTGGAGTAAAACACTTCATCGGCTAGAAAACTTTCACTTAGCTCACTTCAAAAGAACCAATGCAACACGCAACTAAATTCTCAAACAAGAGAAAATACAACCTCATGTCGTGATCTAAACTTCCATAACTGTTCTGCAATCCCTTTACATAACAAAGCCATTCGAATCGAATACCTCCCAAATCAACCAAGTTGTGCTGTCACTCAAGACCATGTGTACAACCACAAACTACATGTATAACTTAACACTGAAGAAACTGATCACTGCCACAATCGTTCTGAGTCAACCATTACCAACCGATCCACTTCTTCCAATTTACTCGGGACTTGCCCTAGAAATAATAATAGCTCTATTCAAAACATAACGAAACCCAACAACAAGCTCATCCTGAGTGACCCAATCCACGAGACCACATCGTCTCAATACCTATGAACTATCTCATATTCTCCTGACGCGCACAATAGAATCTCCAACTAGTTCACCCATTCTGCAAGACTTCCCGCAAATTCGAAACAATTTCCTCCCTTTCTCCGATACTGCACTGCATACCCAAAGATAACATAGAACATCCAAAGTCATTAGGCACTACACTTATATTCTTGAACCCACTAGGACCATTTTTGAGATTCACCCACTTTGACTTGGTTCCGAATATAAGCCAAACTCTAATGCGATGTTAGCCTGTGAACACCCTATCAAAGAAGCACCCGAATGAATTCTTTTCCTTGTACATAACCCCCATAAGAGTCATAAACTCTAAGTCTTCCCAAAACCTGAAATGAATCGATAAGGCCAAGTATAACACACATTCCTCAAATCCTTTGATCGAATTACCACTGATGTTTTCTTTCCTTAGTCATAATAACCCCCCCCCCCCTTCAATACATCGATGACTAGAAACCGCATAAGCAACAACCACGTGTTCCAACCATAGACAGTGGGGGCTCCCCCACTTAGCTTGAAGCTACAATTTCATAACCCTAGAACCCACCAAGATTTCTTATTCCCAATTACCATGATCTCGCACAATCTGCTCGCCAAGTTTCTCAAAATCTTTCTGTTAGACATTTCATGGACATTCTGAATCACTAGCCACATTCACATATTCTACCTCTTACCGGAGCAGTAAAATTCTTCGTAGAAGCTTCATCAACACCATGCAACCGCTAACCTGCGCATAGGAGATTACCCACCTGTGGAAATTCCATGCCGACATCTTCCAACGATGTTGCACTGGGTGCAATTACTATGAAATCAGTAAACCCTCCTGAGCCCGTTCTCGTTCATAAGCTGTACAAGTCTGTTCACTCCCTATTGACATCAACTAAAAGCGCAACAATACATTCTAATCTGAAGTCATGTTACATTACCCTTCATATCAAGCAAACTCCTTTCTGTTGTATCCAATCTTCCTCAGTATAGTAGCCAACATTCCACATTAAGTTCGTAGAAATAGTCACTGTCCACCATAAATCCCAAATCACTCTAAACTTTTCTCAAGTCATGTGGTTATCCTACCACAGAATCCATATGCTACTTTATCACTCCCACTTCGGCTAGACTATCTTCTTTAAGTAACTGCTCGACCTCTGCTTTTCATACTTGACCTGTTAGTAATTCAACCACCGCAAGACACCTCCCGTCATTGTACTTCCTCATTATTTGCTACCCAAATTTTGCCTCAAATAAAATCTACGTGTAGCCTTGATCCCACCGATAATGCAGCTACTGAGCTGAAATGATAGAACATACTTCCCCAAGAAGACGATAATAACTTCCTCGAATGCACAAGGAGAAACATCCTGCTCCACGTCTATGGTACCACTGCAACTCCTCGATTTCCAATTGGCACGAGTGCTCAACACCGTAAAATAATGAATAGGAATGAGATAAAGTCATAAGCCTTGAAGGAATCAAATCGCACGATGAGGAAATCAAGAAAGGAAGTTCTCCTAACAGCCCTGTAGCCCATCGAAGATAAGTACATACGTCTCCATACCAATCGACAAGACTCTACTAGACTTGCTCATGACTCGTGAGACCCAAGTGAACCTAATGCTCCGATACCAAGATCTCACGGCCCAAAATCCACTAGAGGTCGTGATGGCGCCTAACACCGCTGTCAGGCAAGCCAACAGTGAATGACAAACTTCATTACTAATTTTAGTATTTGAAATCATAATTTTTATTAATTAAAGAGTACGAAATAGAATTTACAGGGTAAGCTATGATATTTACATGAAGTACAGTAATGATCAATCCCATAAGAACCTCCAAAACCCGGTGTCACAAGTGCATGAGCATCAGCTAAGAAATATAATAAAATACAACATCTGTCTGGAATACAAATTAGACAAGAGAATGTAAATAACCCTAATGGAGACTCTGTGTGCTGCGGACTCACAACATACGAAGCAGCTCACCTAAGTCCCCCCAATAGACGCGCCTCTGCGCCTACAAGGCCACTAGACATATATGCACCTCCACAAAATGTGCAACAAGTTTAGCACGAGTACATAAAACAATGTGTACCTAGTAAGTATTTAGTCTAATATCGAAGAAGTAGTGATGAGTGGTCAACTTCGACACTTACTACGGGCTAACAATAAAATTTAAAAATTTTAATTAAGCATGGATTATGTAAATACAATTACAAACTCAATAACAAGAAATAAATAAATAATTCTTTCACTGATAGTAAATCCCAAATTAATTTCTATCATTTAAATAATTAATCTCTCAAGCCAATGAAACAATATCAATTATAATTGGACTCCAAGAATTATTATGCATGAATTATGTCGAGGTCCTACGGCCCGATTCAACATACAAATATATAAATTGTGCACTGCCGAGGGTCGAACAACATGAACCATAGATGCATCTAACTGCTACCGAGGCGTTCATCCCGCTCTACAAGAAGAAAAAATATATTAAAACAACCTATTCAAGATTATTAAGGGACTAATATTCAAAGAAATATCAATTCTCATTAACGGTCAAGTGACCAGTCCAAAACTCAAGTAAATGAAGTTTAACCTTTTACAATTCATATATCAAGTTCCAATATGATTAATCAATTAAATTAACAAGTAGTGCAAACATCGCAAGTATAACATGATTTGGGTCCTAGACTACCCGGACATATGCATAATTAGAAGCTACGTATGGACTCTAGTCACCTCGTGCGTACGTAGCCCTTACAAATAGAAGCATATATTAAATCAATTCACCTATGGGGTTAATTACCTCTTACAAGGTTAGAAAGAGACTTACCTCGTCTTAAAGCCAACTTTTCGGTCACAATCTCGCTCTAAAGCCCCAACTTGGGGCCATTCAATCCAAACTAGCCAAAAATATGCAAATTAACCAAAAATATACTCCAATGCTTGATATTTAACAATTTATAAAAAATTTCAACTCCGCTCGAAAAGTTGGCAGTGGGGCCCACATCTCAAAACCGACGAAACTCACAAAATCCGAAAACTCATTCAATTATGAGTTCAACCATACTAATTTTATTCAAATCCGACTCCGAATCGGTATTCAAAACTCAAAAATTCTTTTTGTGAAATTATAGAAATTTCTTCCGATTTCTTCTTCAAAAATCAATAATCTAATGCCGAAAATGAAGATTAATCCATGAAATATAATCACAAGTCAGTCAAGAATGCTTACCCCAAGTTTTGTGGTGAAATTCCTCTCCAAAATCGCTATCTAGAGGTTCCCAACTAAAAATACGAAATGATGGCTCAAAGGTCCAAAATAGAGGACTTGTAACACTGCCATGACTTCCTTTTTCGCATTCGCGAGCCTCCCATCGCGTTCGCGATGGAAAAAATTCTCAAAAGCCATTTCCAAATTTTTGTCAGACAGCCTCTAGTATAATGAGCACAACTCTTTGTACAAAACTCCAAATGATAAATGGTTTAACTTTCTGAAAACTAGACACCACGTTCTACATCTTTTATGTTTTGTTCAATGCTCAATTTCCTATAGATTTCTAGATATAGGCTGCCAAAGTTAACCATGTGCAACACAAATTTCTTCTTCGCAATTTCCAAACATCTTCCCGAACATCCTGTAGTGTACCAACACTAACATTTTGTACACAACTCCAAATTCAAATGGTTTGATTTTCTGAAAACTAGGCACAAAGGACTACACATTTTATTTTTTAGATCTTCTCCAAATTTCTTATAGATTGTGAGATATAAGCTTCCAAATTCGGACGACGGACAACAAGAATTCCTTCTTCACGAATGAGAAGAACAAAGTCCCAACAGCCAAATACTTTTTCGCGAACATGAGAGGCTCCTGGAAAACGCGAAGAACAACACCAGACATCAGAAAACTAGCATCTAAAGTAGCCCAAAATGATTCGATAACACCCAAAACATACCTGAAACACACCCGAGGACCGCGGGACCCCAACAAAATATACCAACAAGTCCTAACATCATACGAACTTAGTTGAGGCCTCAAATCACGTCAAACGATACTAAAAACACGAATTGCACCCCAATTCAAGCTTAATGAAACTAATAAATTCCAACTTCTATATTTCATGCTGAAACCTATCAAATCAAGTCTGGTTGACCTCAAATTTTTCACACGAGTCATAACTGATTTGATAGGTTTCAGACTTGATTTGATACTTTCAGCCGAAACCCCATTCGGGCATAAGCCCAAGTCCACAATCATCATAAGAACCTATTGGAACCTTCAAATCCCAATTTCGAGGTCGATTACTCAAAAGTCAAACCTTATTCAACTCTTCCAACTTAAAGCTTCCGAAATGAGAATTTTCTTTCCAAATCAACTCTGAACTTCCCGAAATTCAATTCCTACCTCATGCACGAGTCGTAATACCTGACGTGAAGCTAACCAAGGCCTCAAATCGCCGAACGACGTGCTAGAACTCAAAATAATTGATCGGGTCGTTGCATCTACCCCACGCTCGTTGGGGCTATTGTTTGCTGAGGAGATATGGCGACACTCCCCCATGCGTGTTTCTAGATCTCACGTGCGTAGGGCCACTATGTATAACTCAGTTTCTACTACAATCTAGCTATTACCTTACAGTTGCACTTTTAGCTATGATCTTGCTGGACCACCCTACAATTTTAGACTTAAATTGTTATCAGTTTTCAACTCTTATACTGCTTACACGTTTTGATGTGGACATATTTATTTCCTTTTATGTTTACCCCAGAAGGTCTCGCTCCGCCTTCTTAGGAGGTAGCCCATGAGAATTGTTGAGTATCTCATTATGATACTTAGCCCGCGAGGGCCTGCTTCTTTTCTTTTCTTGGATGCAAATACTACCGATCACGTTCCAGGTACTACAGGATAAGACTAACTATCATCCCAACACTTTCCCACTTCCCTTCTCGGTGGGAATTCAGACTTAGTATTTATTTGTATTTTCTTAGACTTCGGGGTATACCCCAAAGACATATATGCTCAGTACTCATAGAGGCTCGTGACTTAGTCTAGTGGGTATTATACAGTTTTTACTCCTAGTTGGGTATTTTATTGAAATTTATGACTTAGCTCTCAGTTTGAATTATTTTCTTTTTTTGTCAATAATTATTCTGTGGAATCATTTTGGGTTACTTCAGTCATCATGATTCTTAGTACAACTTATTTAAGGGTTCACTCGACAAGTTACTTAGGTCGGTCGTCAATCACATCCCACCTTAGCTTTTGGAGCGTGACAGGGAGAAAGGGGAGCGAGAAAATGTCAAATCATGTATATGCTTCTTTATATGCATGAATAGCTTTCATATGCACACTAAGTATTGTACTTTTTTTTTCCTTGATGAAACCTGAGAAAAACATATGTGCTTCCACTTAATTTTTATCCTACATAACTAAAATTTTGCGGATAATAGTAAGAAAGAAACAACTTATGTAGGGGAGTATCTCTTTTGATATTGCACGTTCTAATAGAGACCATTGGATCTCATGCATGTAATATTTGTAAGCATTTAGGAATTTAAACAGCCAAGCTATCGAAATGAAGAGTTAACTCAAAAAACGTTAAGGCTTTACATATATCCATCCGAATAACACCAAATGCAATATTATTTAGTTAGTCTCTTCATATTGCTCACATTCATATGATATTATTGTATTTATGGAGGTTAACTATGCAATTTAAGTGCTTCAAAGAATACAATAATGATAGGTAAGTGGAGAGACGTAAAAAATGTTATTTCTTTAATGTTTTTACATTTAACAGGATCCTAATTTAATATTTTGAGGGTATTGATCCGGCGAAACCAACATAGCAATAAAACTATACTGCTATTTAGTTCAAACAAACCATTTAATGAGTGATGTTTTAATTTTACCTTTTTATTTAATGGGAGGTAATTTTAATATTAGATAGAGGATAATTTGGTCATTCAACTTTCGAAAGTTATTTTTGTAAAATATTTGTCCGAAAAGTGTTCATACTTATAACATTTTATGATATGATATGATTTACTATAAAAGCTAATTTTTTTCAAAATCGAGTTTTTATGTATATTTTACTTCTTTATAATAGTTTTTTAGCTGTGAGCGGGAGCATGCATTTTTGGTGGAAAAAATGACGTTGATAAAATAATGTATTTTGTGATAAAAACAGCACATCTGATATAAAAAAATGTTGCTGCCCAGGATCGAACTGGGGACCTTCAGTGTGTAAGACTGACGTGATAACCACTACACCACAGCAACTTCTTTGTTTAACGTAGAAGATGAACAGTTATATTCAATGATAGTCATTAAGTTTTCATCACTGGTTTACCTGAATATTGTGAATTATATTTCTTGAAACAAATTCCTTATGTGTAGATGAATATTTTGCAGCTTGATTTAGTGTTCATGTACGCGGTTGGAGTCAAGGAAATAGAATCGATTTAGTATATGTAATTAGATTTTTATGACTGCTGAAGTGATTGAACGAAATTAAGAATTGATTCAGTATTGAATCTCAGATCTCCATAAACACCAAAACAAATTATGAGTTCTTTTATTTTCTCAAACAACTATCACAGTTTTACAATAATTATAATATGTAACAAACTTCTCACTTTCAAACAGAAAGTGCAACAAGTTAATTACTACATGCAATTGGCAAAATATTATGCAAAATCAAATTCACTCAAACAATAATCCAGATCCTTGGAACTTTTGTTCAATAATATGATTGAGTTTCTCGGTCATGTCTAATGTGAAGTAATTTTTCCAGTCTCCAACTTTTCCTCGACGAAAAAACACTTTATTTTCCTCTCCAGTTGACAGTTTCTCATTCTTGTTCACCTCCAAATTGCTCAAATTCTCAAAGCTACACATTTTTAAGATTTCATCCACCACTCCACATTTTTCTTCCTCTATAGAGAATGAACATTCCAAGAATTCAGCTAATCGTTTCAGTTGAATCTCAGGTTGTTCCTTCATCTCTTCATACATCAAGAAAAGTACTTTTTTAGGATTTTCTATGCTTTCTTTCCAATAATCTAACACGTGATTCCAAAACGGACCATAAAGGCTCACTCCTTTACAGAAAAGATCAAGCATTTCTTCAATGGAATTGGTTACCGTGTTTTCGATTCTTAAATTATTTGTGAAATGAAATAATGAAATAAAGATGTCCCTAGGATTCCTACATAAGTAAACAAGTTTGTTTTTGGAATCTTGGATGGATTTTGGTAATGAACCATAGGGCAAATGAGTGGACAACAATCTAGGTGAAGTAAAGGATGAAAAATTAGGGACTTGTCCATCAATATAAAGCTTAAGTTCCAAGAATGGAACAAGATCATGAGAACTATTGACGAGTAAAGGGTGATTTTGATCTGAAAAAGGAAAGCGAATTCGGTTCAATAGAGCGAATACGAGTGCTTTTAACCAAGTAGTTCCTGATTTAGGAGAGGTAACAAGGATGATATCGCTATCTTGAGCTTGAAATTGTTGTTGACATGCAATTACACCTTGTAAATGCCTTGGTGCTATCCAAAAACCTTGGTAGTTGTAGATATATGATACAAGCCATCCTCTTTCTTTTGGTAAAGTTAAGAGCAAATTCTTACACTCTTCATTGAGTTCATCCTCTCGTAAATACTTGGGAAGAATTTGAGGAGAAGTATGAGATGTTGTCATTGTTTCAAAGAGGATGTTTGAGTATTTCTTTTTAGTTTGTAGGATGAAGATTTACTCATGGGGTGTGCGTATATATATATATATAGAGAGAGAGATGAATTACCATTCCATTATTTTACAATAAATCCTAATACATTTAAAGAAATAACTTGTGCATTGTATAGCTTGATTAAATAATTACTAAGCAGTAAGAATTAATAGTCTGTTTGGCCAAACTTTTTTTTTTTTTTAAGGAAAAAAGTGCTTTGAACCTAAGACAAGTTAGTAGTTGAAGACAAGATCTAGTGGGTAGATCTTCTGATGAATACTTTTTAGAAAAAGCTACAAAAAGACACATATCTAGTGCTAATAGATTAATTCATAGTGCATTAAGACGTAATAACAAATATATTAATCGATACAAAAGTCGCTTCTTTTTGCTTTTCGAATATCTTATATAACCCTGTCTGGTTAATTAGATGGTATTAATTGATTAATCGATATTTGATATAAGCTTTAAGAAAAATTAAAGCCTCCTAGTTATAACCTAAAACTTATTTGGGCCACATTCATACGCAATACGCAAATTATTTGTCTCCCAAAAACATATTTTTGTTACGACAATCCTTCGAGATATGCCTTTTGCATTTATCATTTGAAAAAAGAAGTATGAATTAAACAGAAAAATGAAGGAGATATATATATACATTATTTTACATATTATTAATAATCATGCTTATGGTCTTTAAAAGGACTTAAATCCTTAATAATGCAACTCAATCTTTATCTAATACACAATCAAATCCCCACAATGATTTGCTAAAATCATGTATGTCGGCTGATGCAAGCATATATTTAAATAATCCTCCTATTTCAATAACCAATATATTCAAGTATTCATTTTTTCTACGTGACAAACACAAAATGTGTAAATAATGTAATAACCTTGTAGAAAAATATCAAGTATACATTACCCAATTCTGGAAATTACTGCTTTTTGCGTAACATTTTGTTAACAAGTTGGTTGTTGAACCTTAACTTTTAAATCGTTAATAGTGCAGTAAAAGCGAGAACGAACTCGGAAGTATAATTTTCTTCGTAAGAGGAACAATTATCTTCTGTTATACCAAATATAGTTCTTTTAATTACAGAACTAAAATAATGTTTGTTTACCTGTAAAATGGAACAACTGAATTTATACATAGTTTATAGACAAGCGAATCGATTTGATCCCAAAATAATAAATAAATTAAATAAGAATGTAAGACCTAGCATTAAAATCGAGATAAGACAGCATAAATCTTGGTTTCGGGAGCAGAGCTTCCGGAGGAAGTAACAACGATATTAATAAGCAAGAAAATAAAATGTTATTGAGGTTTGAACAGTATATAGCACAAGCGTATCAGAAAATTAGCGCCCTTACAATGGTTGTTGAACTCTCTATTTATAGTTGCACCTAGGGAACAAGGACCTAGGATCAAGCCCAATTTAAATAACAATTATGGGGGCCATTGAAGAATGTGTAACGACAAGCTATGAATGCTATTCTCTGTAACATCCGATGTATTTAATGCTGTAGAATATTCTCCATTGAATGTTACTGGGTGGCAGGTATTTATTTGTCTTTATGAGAAACATTCCCTTCGGGGACATATGAGATTGCTGCCTCCTTGTTTGATTTCCACTTGTCTCGCTTTCCATCTGTCTCCGGCTCCACGTATCGTTTAACTATGCGAGCATTTAATATGAATATATTTCACCCTATACAGATACCAATATCTTTCTTGACGGGAAATTCTCTGACCCTCCCTGAAAAGTTTCTAACGTTTGATTAGACACGCGTCTCTCTGCATTTAATGATCCCAACACGCGTCATCCCACGATTCAGCTATGATTTTAGCTGCCTATTCCTTTACTTATACGCTTCAACCTTCTTCTTTACACTTCATAGTTTTCTAAACTCTCTCAAACTTTCTTTACTCAACTCATACTTGTTTCAATTTCCTTTAATTTTATTCTTCAGAGAAAAATTCTTACTTCCTTCTGATAACTATGGACTGCTCTTCCAAAAACTCTAGTTCTTCAAAGAACAAAGAGAACACTGATAATGATGCTTCTCCTACGGTGAGCACCAGTATCCCTAGAAGACTTATTACAACTAAGGACTTCGAAGAGAAGTTTGCTTTTGCTAACCCTCGCACATGGGCTGTTAGTGTATATCCTTCTTGTGAGCACGTAATTTTTGCCCTACAAAAAATACTCCTACAAAATTCACAAAAATATTTTTTTTCTAATTGTTTTTATTTTTATAGAATTTTTGGAATTTCTTTTTAATTGTTTGTTTGCATTTAGTTGCATTTTTTGTTCATTTTAAAACCATAGAAAATAAAAAAAAATGTACGAATCTTCATTTAATAGCATTTAGATCTTAATTACATTTAGAATTTAATTACGTTAATTAAGTGCATTACCAAATAAAAATCACAAAAAATACCTGTCACGACCCATTTCCCCCTTCCATGAGTTGTCGTGACGGTACCTAGTCTCTACGACTAGGTAAGCCTAACACTTACGGAAATAAAACTAAATATGAACATTAACTACTAACAGTAACGAATATCTCATAAACAGCTGAAAGCCACTCGATATAGACATTTATCACTTCTGAATTGAACAAAACAATTTCCAAAACCTAGAACACCGCAAGTCACAAGCTTCTAAGAAGTTTTAGCTATTCTATAAATCATTTATACAGAAAGAAGAAAAAATAAACATAAAGGGATAGAGGGAGACTTTGAGGATCTACGGGCTCGACAAATGTACCTGGAAGTCTCCAGTAAGCAGCAACGACTTCACTAGCGATGTAGACGGTAAGATGTTGTAACGGCCCGACTGGTCGTTTTGAGCACTTGCACTTTGCTCAGCAGTTTACGGGCGTGAGTAGATGCATATGATATATTTTTATGTGGATCGTCGGTTTTCGTTTTCATGTTATTCGGGACTGATTTGGAAGTATGATTCTCAATTAGGTAGCTTTAAATTTGAAAGAGTTTATTGAGTTTGATTTTTTAGTATTTGACCTTAGATTGGAATTTTGATGGTTTCGTTAGATCCGTTGGGTGATTTTGGACTTAGGAGTGTATCTGGATTGTGATTTGGAGGTCCGTAGTTGAATTTGGCTCGAAATGACGAAAGTTGGATTTTTTGGAAAGTTTGACCGATAGTGGACTTTTTGATATCAGAGTCGGATTTCAATTCTGGAAGTTGGAGCAGGCCCGTAATGTCAAATGTGACTTATGTGCAAAATTTGAGGTCAATCGAACGTGATTTGATGAGTTTTGGCATCGGTTGTGGAAGTTTGAAGTTCATTGGTTTTTGGATTGAAGTGTGATTCGTTGTTTCGATGTTGTTATGTGTGCTTTGAGGCCTCGAGTAAGTCCATATTATGTTATGGGACTTATTGGTATGTTTGGACATTGTCTCGAGGGGCTCAGGTGAGTTTCGGATAGGTTTAGGCTGTGTTGCACTCGTTTTTTTAAGTTTCGACGTTGTTTCTTCAAGCATAAATGGTACTACATTAAGAAAATGAGCTCCAGTTTCTGTTTTTATTGAAGCATTAGATCCGTATCGTAATTACGGAGCCATAGAAAAAAAGAATTGTCAAATTTTGACATCGTATGAGGAGTTTATAGTCATTTTATTAAGAATTAGGTTGCTAGATTTTTCAGATTAATTGCGAAATTGCCATTAACTTCGTATTTTAAAATCTGCACTAGTTCCAAATATTGAAACCAACATATCTCCTTCAATATAAGGTCAAATGGAGTGATTCAAGAGCTTAACGTGATTAGAATTTCACAAGTAATCTATTGGAGTCATCAAAAGCGAGTTTCGAGATCATTTGGCACAAGAAACGAGATAGAACAGTGTTAAAACAAGGGTTTTGTTCATTTAACATATTTTGTGTTGGGAGCTCGGAATTGGACAATTTTTTAGGCGATTTTCACCATATGAATTGGGGTAAGTATTCTCTACTCGGTTTTTGGTTATATTTCATGAATCTATCTTCGATTTTAGCTTTTGGTTGATGAATTTCAAAGAGGAAATTGGGGGTTTTGGCCTAAAGTTACATAATATGAATTTTTGAGTTTGAACATCGATTTGGAGTTGGAATTGGGTGAAATTAGTATGGTTGGACTTGTAATTGAATGGGTTGTCAGATTTTGTGAGTTTTGTCGGATTCCGATGCGTGGGCCTGGGTTTGATTTTTGGCCGGATTTGGGATTTAATTTAGGATTCAATCTTTATCATTTAAAATTGTTTCCTTGGGCTTTATTGATGTATCTGAGTTGGTTTTGGCTAGTTTTGAGCTGTTCGGAAGTCACTACGCGCTTGATGGCATTTTTGGAGCAACGCTTGACTTGCTCGGTATTGTAATTTGTTTGTTCGAGGTAAGTGTCTTGCCTAACTTTGTTGAGGGAATTTTCCCTCCTATTTGGCATTGTTTTCTATATGCGGGGGTGATACATATATGAAGTGACGAGCGTTTATGTATGTGCCGGAGTTAATCATGCTCGGGGGTAGATTATATTATAATTATGTCTTGTAGAACTACGTGACCTTCTTGATTCATGCCTCACTTGACTTCTAGGTATTAAGGACATAATATTAAATGTTAGAAATCAAGACTTAGCCTATTATAACTTGATCAAATTTGATGGGTTCTGAGAATACATTGATGTGTCTAATTCGGTCATCCCTATGCGTAATCATTAATGCATTGCTATAGCCGATCTTCTTAAGATACTAGATTCTATACTTGTGTTGTGGATCATTTGTGAGATTTGTGGAAGTATTTGAATAATACAGTTCTTGAGAGTTTATTTAACCATTGTTGGCTTGGAAAGTTGTGATTGAGATTTGTTTGGAATATCCGTTAAAAACACCCCCTTGATAATATTTATGCTTCATGCCTGATTTGTCATGGATATACATATGCTTGGTAAGGAAGAGTGTAAAGCACGAAGGGTGATGTCGTGCCATATTATTGAGAGTAAAAGCACGAAGGGTGATTCCGTGCCATGTTATTTGAGTGTAAAGCACGAAGGGTGATATCGTGCCATGTTATGAGTATGTAAAGCACGAAGGGTGATGTCGTGCCATTTTATCTATACTTTTATGCTTTTATATCATCGTGAGGTCATGGCACGATGGGTGTTTCCGTGCAGGTGAGGATGAGGGACATGCATTATGTTGTGATATTTATTTTCCCATGTATATAGTTATGTCTTTACCTTGAGCTGTTATTGTTGCAATCTCAGATCTGATGTGACTTGTCGCTATTGTTCTGTCATTTATATCTATGTCAATTGTTGTTGTGTCACTCATGTCTTCTGCTTGTTTAACTTGCAAATATCATGCCTATTTTCTTGCTTTTATAATTACACTCATGTCATATCTTTTCTATTGCACTTGGTACAAGCTTTCCACAATGCTAGTCATTCATGCCTCTACTTGTTAACTTGTAAAGATCATGTGCTTCCTTCTTATTTGTTATATCTGTACTTAGGCATCCATCACGCTAGTTAGTTGAAGTTGATATTTCTTTTTTCAAATTCTGTCATCACTCACATGCTTTCTGCCTAGTATTTTATTGTTGCCCACATGTATATCCTCGTTCATTATAGCTACTTGTGTATTTCCTACTTTGTAATTCATATTATCGGTATTTATGTCATCTGTTTGGTTCTGTTAGACGTAAATTGAGATAAAAGTACGAAGGGTGTTGCCGTGCAATTGACTTGATATCTGAGTACATTCCTCATGCTAGGAAAGCTAATAATTGACGATTGTGGTTTATTGGTTTCATTCTAAGGAAAGGATTGGTCGAGGTATTTGAAGATGCCATATTGTGATCTCTGTTAACACTCGGTTATTGCTTTGCATATCCGTTTCATGAATTCATCTCTATTATATCGTAGTATAGTTCTACTGCTGATTTACGATCCAGATTTTATCAGAAAGTATCTTTTAACAAAAGAAAAGCCTTGTCACTACTTCGACGAGGTTAGACAAAATACTTACCAGTACATGGGGTTGGTTATAATGACACTATACTTCTGTACATTGCGTACATATTTTTGGAGTGGAGCTGCTGGTGATGTCGGGTGCTGACTCTGAAGATGCTCGTGCATTCCGGATATAGCTGCCACTTGTCCTTGGTAGATTAGATTTTGGTAATCTGTAAATTTTAAACATATCGTGTAATTATTTGTATCATCTTTGTAAATTCCAAGTCTTAGAAGCTCATGAGTCGTACTACCAATTCTTAGGTCAATTTGTAAATGTTCAGTTAATTCTTTACTATTTTCCTATAATCTGTTTTGGATTATATTTTCTATTAGTTGGCTTACCTAGCGGATCTAGTTAGGTTCCATCACGACTAGTGGGTTTTGGGTCGTGACAAGGTGGTATCAGAGCACTAGGTTCGTAGGTTCTACGAGTCATGAGCAAGTGTCTAGTAGAGTCTTGTGGATCGGTATGATGACATCTATACCTATCTTCGGGAGGCTACAGGGCAATTAGGAAATAATTTCCCTTTCTTCTTTCCTTGTCGTGCGACCTTGTTTCTGCTTGAAATCTATGACTTTGACTCCTTTCAATTGCTCATATGTGGTGTTGTGCACTCAGTATTCGTTATGTGCCGATGATCGGTGATGCTGCGTATAGAATACGATGTGTTCTAGCCTCAGAAGCAGATGCAATGTTAAATCTTCTAGTCGTTCATTTGTGGTATGAGGCGGGTTCATATGTATAATTGGTAAGCACATATTTGGGAAGATTGGCTGGTGGCCTGGCTATTGTGACTAAGGTGGGTTCATGGCAAGGTATCGATTTTAGTATAACCGGTGGGCCATCTCCTACATGATGAGTTTGGATCGTGTGTCTCGTGTGAGGTTTCCATTTGGTAGAGTGCATATGTGATCATTTCAGAGCATTTGGGAAATTTGTGTGACTCTTGCAATGATGGGTAAGCGCTTGGCAGAGTCTTCTAGGTGTTCTATGACCAGTATTGTTTGAGTTTTTGAAGTATTCAGCTAAATAGTAGTGCGAGATTGGGTCATGCTGTGAAGATATGGTACTTTGGGGTACCGATGAGGTGATCTATGGCTTCGAGCTAATTGGTGGAGTCTGCTGATGATGATCAGATTGTAGGGTCATGGACCATATCAGTTTCCGGACTGAGATATTGCTTGGTTATTTCTTTGAATGGTCATATGCTGGTGAAGCACGGGTTGCTCGACATGTATTAGTTGTGTATTGGAGATCAGAGTAAGATGAGTAGTTATCGAGAAGGTTCTAGAGAGTTCCGGGTCTTATATAGCCTTAAAGGATTTTTGAATCTGTCTGCAGGCGGGCTTGAAAACGGTAGCGAATGGTAATCAGATCTGCGGCATTTCCTTGTAAAGGAAGGTCTTACATGTCAATGTTGGAGTGATGCAAGAAATGGCTTCGGGTTCCCAGGAAGTTCCCTAAGGGCTGTCATATCGGATTGAGTTGCTTTCGGGTTAGCAGTCTACGTGACTCGATTAAGTTAGAGGCGATTGGTTCTGATTACTCGATTATGTGTTACTGAGTTCCTGAGAATTTATCATGGTTATCACCACGGTCGGAGTTGATGTTTTATACAGGTATAAAAGCTATATTGTGTGTGGTGGTGTTCTCCTGGATTGAGTTAAATGAAAGATTCTCGGGTGATGAGGTGTCAATTTGCTTATGGTTCAGAGTTGACTATGAGACTTTCGTAGTGTTGCGATTTAGCATGTTAGAGGCAATGCGCCGTGTGGGGTTGAAAGGTTCCATGTACAAGGATGCATATAGTATTGGAGGGAGTATGAGTTCTTGATGACACGATCAATTTCGGGTGTTTAAGGTCTTGCTGGCACTATATGTTCCCACCAAAGGAGAATTTGCCTATTGGCAGGTACATTGTGTTTTGACTTATGAGTATTTATTTTGCAAGGTAAGGAGGTATGAGTTACGTGTCACTCATTTGAATAGCAATGTTGAGATTGAATATGAAGATTATGGTATTCGTGAGGCTCAGAGACTGGATGTTCTCGTTGGCAGACTATTCCTTGATTGCGAGTTGTGAAGAAATGTTGAAGATTAGATGATGGATAGTAGATGTTATGGAAAGGTTGCTATGAACTTTTGGAAGGTTAATTTCATGTTTGGGGGATGATCGGAAATTGGTTTGGGGGTTGCTTTTGAGCCTAATGATAATGTGTATTCTGTATCGGATCGGACATGTTTGTTCTTGCGTAGTTGTTACCATATATATATCATCGGGCAGAATGGATGTTATACACACCTTGGTTTATGTTATATGTTTCTCTCTTATACTATAGCCGGATGTGAGGGTGACATGATTTTTCGCACGCATACTGTGATTCGGTTTAAGACTCATGGCATTATGGGCAAGGTGATATTCGTGATGATTTTCTTATTTCACCATACTTGTGCTTGTCCTTCTCAATATTGTTTGTTCCTAATAATTTTTCCCACAGTTATATTTTTGTGCACTCGGTTGTGCTTGATATTGATGCACATGTGATCAGTGAACCCGAGTATTATGGCTCGATGGGTACCCTATGTCGATTAATGTGATGGGATCGGGCTGCACACCGCAACGGTACAATGATGAAATGTGACTCTTTAGTCTTATTTCGTGTATTTTGCTTTCACCTTGTTGAAGATAGTTCATAGTAAAATACTAAAATTTCCCTGCCTGCTTAACTTACTTAGTAGTCTTCTTATTTAGTTTTCTTACTGTTATCTGTCATGTCTGAATTATTAATTATTGGTGCACGGAACCGGGTTGTGTGGGGCTCCATATGATTATTGTTGGTAGTTGTCGATAGGGCTACTTGTATTGGCTAAGATGATATTTCTAGACCTGAGATTTGTGTTATTGTATTGGGATGAGGAAGGTTTGGAAGAATAACACTATATGTTGTTGAGGATTTGGACATGGCCCTGGTCGGGCGAGTGAGTTTCTTGGCTTATTGATCAGATGAGTGGTTAAGCGGTTATGCATGTTTCTTTCATCATCGGTAGGGTATGATGGTTTTGAACGAGGTTCTAACCAATATGAGGTTTTCTAGCGGCACCGGATTTGTTTTTGGGCATCAATTGTGGTCATCAGTTCCTACTGTGAGTGCCGAAGTGATGTGGTATATCATGTGATTACATCTTGGGTTATGGTTATGACTTGAAACAACTTGCTCAGGCTTATACAATGTGCAGATGAGGGATTCGGGTCTCGTAATGAATTCTAGATGATAGAGATTAGGTTCTAAGATTTAAGGACCAAGGTTAAAGTAAGGATCTCTAGTTATGTTGTGTTGGCGGGCTTATATGGAGCAGGGTGATGTGGGATCACCCCCGGGTTTATGCTTAGTAAGGTTACACCGTGATTTGATAGCTTTGGAACGACTCCTGGCACGTTCGAGGACGAACGTATGTTTAAGTAGTGGAGGATGTAACGATTCGACTGGTCGTTTTGAGCATTTGCAATTCGCTCGGTCGTTTACGGGCGTGAGTAGCTCCATATGATATATTTTGACTTATGTGAATCGTCGGTTTTGGTTTTCAGGTTATTCGGGGCTGATTTGGAAGTATGATTCTCAGTTAGGGAGCTTTAAATTTGAAAGAGTTGACTGAGTTTGACTTTTTAGTATTTGACATCGGATTGGAATTTTGATGGTTCCCTCATCTCCGCTAGGTGATTTTGGACTTAGGAGCATGTCTAGATTGTGATTTGGAGGTCCGTAGTTGAATTTTGCTCGAAATGACGAAAGTTGGATTTTTTGGAAAGTTTGACCGAGAGCGGACTTTTTGATATCGGAGTCGGATTTCAATTCCGGAAGTTGGATCAGGCCCGTAATGTCAAATGTGACTTGTGTGCAAAATTTGAGGTCAATCAAACGTGATTTGATGGGTTTCGGCATCAGTTGTGGAGTTTGAAGTTTCAAGTTCATTGATTTTTGCATTGAGGTGTGATTCGTCGTTTCGATGTTGCTATGTGTGCTTTGAGGCATCGAGTAAGTCCGTGTTATGTTATGGGAATTGTTGGTATATTTGGACGTTGTCCCGAGGGGATCGGGTGAGTTTCGGATAGGTTTAGGATGTGTTGCGCTCGTTTGTTTAAGTTTCGACGTTGTTTCTTCAAGCATAAATGATACTATATTAAGAAAACGAGCTCCAATTTCTGTTTTTATTGAAACATTAGATCCGTATCGTAATTACGGATCCATAGAAAAAAAGAATCGTCGAATTTGGACATCGTATGAGCAGTTTATGGTCATTTTATTAAGAATTGAGTTGCTAGATTTTTCAGATTAATTACGAAATTTCCATTCTTTTCGTATTTAAAAATCAGCACTATTTCCAAATATTGAAACCAACATATCTCCTTCAATATAAGGTAAAATGGACTGATTCAAGAGCTTAATTTGACTAGAATTTCACAAGGAATCCATTGGAGTCATTACCCACGGACACGTAAGCCTTCTAGGCAAGTGCATAAAGAGAGAGGGGCTCTCATCCTCTGATCCTTTATCTACCGTTCAATCTATTGATTTAATTTCTTCTCGACTGGCCTATTACGCACTCGGGCCAATCTACTACACGCTACTAATGGTCTTTTGGACTTCATCTCCTACAAAAATAGCAAGTGGTTGGCCGTTCGATCGAGTCCATCCCTTGAAGTCGTACCCTCCCAGTATGCGTGAGTCTTCCGCCGATTGACAGAAATGCCGGCCGGAATTCGAGAACGGTCCATCCCACCATAATGGATCTCTCCTACCGCTACCTACTAGTGGATCGATTTAGGGAAGGAATCAAAAGCGAGTTTCGAGATCATTTGCACAAGAAACGAGGCAGAATAGTGTTAAAATGAGGGTTTTGTTCATTTAACATATTTTGAGTTGGGGAGATCGGAATTGGACAATTTTTTAGGCGGTTTTCACCCTATGAATTGGGGTAAGTGTTCTCTACTCGACTTTTGGTTATATTCCATGAATCTATATTCGATTTTAGCTTTTGGTTGATGAATTTTAAAGAGGAAATTGGAGGTTTTGGCCTAAAGTTTCATAATATGAATTTTTGAGTTTTAAACATCGATTTGGAGTCGGAATTGGGTGAAACTAGTATGGTTGGACTCATAATTCAATGGGTTGTCAAATTTTGTGAGTTTTTTCGGGTCTCGAGGCGTGGTCCTGACTGTGGTTTTTGGTCGGATTTGGGATTTGATTTAGGATTCGATCTTTATCATTTGAAATTGTTTCCTTGGGATTTATTTGATGTATTTGAGTTTCTTTTGGCTAGTTTTGAGCCGTTCGGAGGTCTCTATGAGCGTGATGGCATTTTTGGAGCAATGGTTGGCTTGCTCGGTATTGTAATTTGCTTGTTCGAGTTAAGTGTCTTGCTTAACATTGTTGAAGGAATTTTCCCTCCTATTTGGCATTGTTTGCTACATGCGAGGGTGATACATATATGAGGTGACGAGCGTATATTTATGTGCCAGGGTTAATCATACTCGAGGGTAGATTATGTTATAATTATGTCTTGAGAACTACGTGACCTTCTTGATTCATCCTCACTTGACTTCTAGATATTACGGACATAGTATTAAATGTTAGAAATCAAGACTTAGCCTATTATAACTTGATCAAATTTGATGGGATTCTGAGAATACATTGATGTGTCTAATTCAGTTATCCCTATGTGTAATCATTAATACATTGCTACAACTGATCTTTAAGATACTAGATTCTATACTTGTGTTGTGGATCATTTGTGAGATTTGTGGAAGTATTTGAATAATACAGTTCTTGAGGGTTGATTTAACCATTGTCGGATTGGAAAGTTGTAATTGAGATTTGTTTGGAATTTCCGTTAAAAACACTCCCCTTGATGTTACTTATGCTTCCTGCCTGGTTTGTCATTGATATACATATGCTTGGTAAGGAAGAGTGTAAAGCAAGAAGGGTGATGTTGTGCCATTGTTTGTACATTATCATGTGAGGGAGAGTATAAAGCACGAAGGGTGATGTCGTGCCATATTATTGAGAGTAAAAGCACGAAGGGTGATGTCGTGCCACATTATGTGAGTGTAAAGCACGAAGGGTGATGCAGTGCCATGTTATGAGAGTGTAAAGCACGAAGGGTGATTCCGTGCCATTATATCTATACTATTATGCTTTTATATCATCGTGAGGTCATGGCACGATGGTGTTTCCGTGCAGGCGAGGATGAGGGACATGCATTATGTTGTGATATATGTGTTCCCATGTATATATTTATGTCTTTACCTTGAGTTGTTATTGTCGCGATCTCAGATCTGATGTGACTTGTTGCTATTGTTCTGTCATTTATCTCCATATCAATTGTTGTTGTGTCTCTCATATCTTCTTCCTATTTAACTTGCAAATATCATGCCTATTTTCCTGCTTTTATAATTACACTCATGTCGTATCTATTCTGTTGCACTTGGTACAAGCCTTCCACCATGCTAGTCATTCATGCCTCTACTTGTTAACTTGTAAAGATCATGTATTTCCTTCTTATTTGTTATATTTTTACTTAGGCATCCATCATCCTAGTTAGTTGAAGTTGATATTCCTTGTTTCGAAATGTTGTCATCAATCACATGCTTTCTGCCTAGTCTTTTACTGTTGCCCACATATATATCCTCGTTCATTATAGCTCCTTGTGTATTTCCTACTTTGTAATTCCTATTATCGGTATTTCTGTCATCTGGTTGGTTATGTTATACGTAAGTTGAGTGAGGATGAGATAAAAGCACGAAGGGTGTTGCCGTGCAATTGACTTGATATCTGAGTACATTCCTCATGCTAGGAAAGTTAAGAATTGACGGGAGTGGTTTATTGGTTTCATTCTAAGGAAAGGATTGGTCGAGGTATTTGAAGATGCCAAATTGTGATCTTTATTAACACTCGGTTATTTCTTTACGTATCCATTTCATGTATTCATCTCTATTATATTGTAGTATAGTTCTATTGCTGATTTAAGGTGCAGGTTTATCAGAAAGTATCTTTTAACAAATAAAAAGCCTCGTCACTACTTCGACGAGGTTAGACAAAATACTTACCAGTACATGGGGTCGGTTGTACTGATACTACACTTTTGTACATTGCGTACAGATTTTTGGAGCGTAGCTTCTGGTGATGTCCGATGCTGACTCTGAAGATGCTCGTGCATTCCGGATATAGCTGCCACTTGTCCTTGGTAGCTTAGATTTTGGTAATATTTTTATGTCAATATCAAACAGATCGTGTAATTATTTGTACCAGCTTTGTAAATTCCAAGTCTTAGAAGTTCATGAGTCATATTGTAAGTTCTTCGGTCAATTCATAAATGCTCAGCTAATTCTTGACTATTTTCCTATATTCTTTTTTGGATTGTATTTTCTGTTAGTTGGCTTACCTAGCGGAGCGGGTTAGGTGCCATCACGACTAGTGGTTTTTGGGTCGTGACAGATGTACCTGGATCTGCACACGAAAAATATGTGCAGGAAAGGGCATGAGTACACCACAATGGTACCCAGTAAGTGTCAAGCCTAACCTCGGTCGAGTAGTGATGAGGCCAGGTCAGGGTCCTAACAAGGAAGAAACATAGAAAACCACAGCTCAGTACACAACAAAACAACAGGAGATCTCCCGAGATACCGTCTCGTAGTCCCAAACATAAATGTGCAGGGGGATCTCCCGAAATACATTCCGTAGTCCTAAACTAAATATGCAAGACAGGGGGGATCTCCCGGAATACCGTTTCGTAGTCCCAAAGTAAATATGCAGTACAGGGAGATCTCCCAGAAAATCGTTCCTTAGTCCCAAAGTAAATATGCAGTACATGGGGATCCCCAAAATCGTTCCATAGTCCTAAAGTAAATTTGCAGTACATGGGGATCTCCCAGAATTTCCGTAGTCCTAAAGTAAATATGCAGCCAAACACTAGAATTCAATAGTTACGACACGAAATCTTACGGTTTAACCTAAGAACAAGTAATGGAAAAATAGGAAAAAATCACTAAACATGTTGCACGTAGTTCAAGTAGACAGTTAAGATAAATAGGCATGCTTTTTGAGTCTAACAGGATACTACACATACTAATCAGTTCAAATAAGAGGAAAGACAGGTTATTATTTAGTGAAAATTGTGTTTTTACAGCAATTAGCCCGTGTACATACTCGTCACCTCACGAACATGGCGCTCCTATATCAACAACAGTACCAATCCTAAGGGGAGTTCCCCCACACAAGGTTAGGAAAGCCACTTACCTCGAACCAAGCCCAAATCAATCCAAAATAACGCCCTTTCCACGAAAATCAAACTCCGAATGGCCCAAATCTAGCCAAAATCAATTACATAACATAAATACAACTACAAGGAACTAATCTAGCTACTGAAATCAAAGCTAAAGCAAGAAATTAGAAATTCGCCCCAAAAAGCCTCCCCGAGCCCACGTTTCGAAATCGGGTAAAAATCACCAAATATGAACACCCATTCACTCACAAGTTCACTCGTACCAAAATTATCCAAATCCGATGTCTAAATCCCAATCAAAACTCAGAAATTCGGTTGAAGGAATTTTCCTCCATTTTCCCAACTTTCTCACCCACTTTCCTTAATTAAATGAAGAAAACAACAATAGATAAATGAAATACAACCAAAATCTAGTTAGGAATCGTTACCCCAAAGCTCTCTCTGAAAATCCCCTCGAAAAATCGCCACTTTCCGAGCTCCCAAGTCCAAAAATGAAGAAATGAATCAAACCCTTGATTTAGCCATTTTCTGCCAGTGAAACCACACCTGTAGTCTATAACCCGCTTCTATAGTCCCGCGCCTGTGGAAGAACCACCGAAGGTGAGAAGAAAACTTAAATGGACGGGGACTGCAACTGCGAGCACTGGGCCGCACCTGCGAGCCTGCTCTTGCGGTCCCCAACCGCTTCTGTGCATCCGCTTTTGTGGACCCCTCACCGCACCTGCGACCCAGCTGGACAAGGTCAATTCCGCATCTGCGGCTCCGCACTTACGGCCCAAAGTCCGCGGGTGGATTACACCAGATGCAACAACTTCAGCAAATTTCTTAAGTCCCAACTCAATCCGTTAAGCACCCGTAACTCACCCGAGGACCCCAGGACCTCAACCAAACATTTCAACCAATCCTAAAATACCATAAGAACTTAGTAGAGCCCTTAAACGACCTCAAACAACGCTAAAATAACAAATCATCCTCCGATTCAAACTTAAAGAACTTGGAAAATTCCAAATTCGACAATCGATGCTGAAACCTATCAAAACACGTCTGATTGACCCCAAATTTTGCACACAAGTTATATTCAACCCTACGGGCCTACTCCAACTTCCGGAATCGGAATCCGACCCTGATATAAAAAATTCCACTACCGATCAAAATTTCAAAAACTTCGACTTTTGCCATATCAAACCTAAATGAATTACAAACCTCCAAAATATAATCCGGACACGTCCCTAAGTCCAAAATCACCTAACGGAGCTAACGGGACTGACGAAACTCCATTCCAGAGTTGTCTTCATACAGTTTTGACTACGGTCCAAGTTTTAAGGCTTAAGCTCCTGTTTTAAGGATTAAGTGTCCCAAAACACTCCAAAAATCAAAATGAAACTTCTCGGCAAGTCACAATAGCATAAATAGATACGGAGGAAATAGTTAATAAGGGATTGGGGCCATAACTCTCAACATGATTGGCCGGGTCATCACATACCCCCTCTTAAAATAATCATTCATCCTCGAACGAGTATAGAGACATACCTGAAGTTGTGAAAAGATGAGGATAAGACGCATATCCTGCTCGGTCTCCCAAGTCGACTCCTCGATCGACTGACCCCTCCACTGAACCTTTATTGATGAAATGTTCTTTGAACTGAGCTTTCTGACCTGCCGATCCAAAATAGTCACTGGCTCCTCAACATAAGATAGATCCTTATCCAACTGGACTGAGCTGAAATCCAATACATGAGCCGGATCACTGTGATACTTCCGGAGCATAGAAACATGGAATACCGGATGAACTCCTGCTAGGCTGGGAGGTAAAGCAATCTCATAAGCGACCTCCCCAACACGCCGCAACACCTCGAAAGGACTAATGTACCTTGGGCTCAACTTGCCTTTCTTACCGAACCTCATAACGCCCTTCATAGGCAATACCCTAAGAAAGACCCTCTCTCCAACCATGAATGCTACATCACGATCCTTCTGATCCGCATAAATCTTCTATTTGGACTAGGCTGTGCGAAGTATATCCTGAATCACATTCACCTTATCCAGGACATCCTGGACCAAGTCTGTACCCAATAATTGGGCCTCGCCCGAATCGAACCAACCCACTGGGGACCGATGCCGCCTACCATACAGAGCCTCATACGGTGCCATCTGAATGCTGGACTGATAACTGTTGTTGTAGGCTAACTCCACAAGTAGAAAGAAATGGTCCCATGACCCTCCGAACTCTATCACACGCCCACGGAGCATATCCTCTAGTATCTGAATCGTGTGCTCGGACTGCCCGTCCGTCTGAGGGTGAAATGATGTGCTTAGCTCCACTCTAATGCCCAACTCTTGCTGAACGGATCTCCAGAACCGTGATGTAAACCGTGTACCCCGATTAGAGATAATAGATAATGGTACGCCATGAAACCTGACGATCTCACAGATGTAAATCTCAGCCAACCTCTCTGAAGAGTATGTAGTCATCATTGGAATGAAATGAGCTGACTTGGTCAACCGATCCACAATTACCCAAATAGCGTTGAACATCCTCGAAGTCCATGGGAGCCCAACTACAAAATCCATGGTGATCCGCTCCCACTTCCACTATGGTATCTCTAACTTCTGAAGCAAGCCACCCGGTCTCTGATGCTCGTACATAACCTGCTGACAGTTGAGACACCGATCCGCAAATCCAACTATGTCCGTCTTCATCCTTCTCCACCAATAGTGATGTCTCAAATCCCGGTACATCTTTTCAGCACCTGGATGGATGGAATACCACGAGCTGTGGGCCTCCTCAAGAATCAACTCTCGAAGCCTATCCACATTGGGCACACATTCCAGCCATGCATTCTCAACACTCCATCATCACCAATAGTAACATGTCTATCATCACCTCATCGAACCCTGTCTTGAAGGACGAGTAGGTGGGGGTCATCATACTGACGCTCTCTGATACAGTCATAAAGAGAAGACCGAGAGACAACGCAAGCCAACACTCGACTCGGATCAGAAATATCCAATCTCACAAACTGGTTGGCTAAGGCCTGAACATCCAATGCTAAAGGCCTCTCTGCTGCTGGAAGATATGCTAAACTCCCCAAACTCTCCGCCCGGCGATTCAAAGCATCGGCCACCACATTGGCCTTCCCCGGGTGGTACAAAATGGTGATGTCATAATCCTTAAGTAGCTCCAACCACCTCCGTTGATGCAAGTTAAGATCCTTTTTCTTGAACAGATGTTGCAAACTCCGGTGATCAGTGTAGATCTCACAAGGCACACTACACAAATAGTGGCGCCAGATCTTCAAGGCGTGAAAAATAGCTGCTAACTTAAGATCATGGACATGATAGTTCTTCTCATTCACCTTCAACTGTCTGGACGCGTAAGCAATAACCATACCATCCTGCATCAACATCGCGCCAAGACCAATCAGCGAAGCATCACAATAGACGGTGTAAGACCCCGAACATGTAGGCAAGACCAATATCGGGGCTGTAGTCAAAGCTATCTTGAGCTTATGAAAGCTCTCTTCACACTCCTCTGTCCACCTGAACGGAGCACCCTTCTGGGTCAACCTGGTCATAGGTGCTGCAATAGATGAGAATCCCTCTACAAAGCGACGGTAATACCCCGCCAAACCAAGAAAACTGCGGATCTCCGTAGCTAATAGTGGTCTAGGCCAACTCTACACTGCCTCCACCTTCTTCAGATCCACCTTGATCCCTTCACACGATACCACGTATCTCAAGAATGCCACTGAGTCTAGCCAACACTCACACTTAGAAAATTCTGCATACAACCTCTTCTCCGTCAAAGTCTGAAGCACAGTCCTCAGGTGCTGCTCATGATCATACCTAGTCCGAGAATACACTAGAATGTCGTCAATGAACACAATGAAAAAGAAGTCAAGATAAGGCCGGAAAAAACTGTGCAGCAAATGCATAAAGGCTGATAGGGCATTGGTCAGCCCAAAAGACATGACAAGAAACTCATAGTGACCATATCTGGTCCTGAAAGCAGTCTTTGGGATATCTGGCTCCCGAATCTTCAACTTATGATAGCCTGAACGCAAGTCAATCTTGGAAAACACCCTGACACCCTGTAACTGATTAAACTAGTCATCAACGCGAGGCAATAGGTACCTGTTCTTCACTGTAACCTTGTTCAACTGGCGATAATCAATACACATACGCATATGATCACACTTTTTCTTCACAAACAAGACCGGAGCACCCCAAGATGACACACTGGGCCGAACAAATCCATTATCAAGCAACTACTGCAACTACTCCTTCAAATCCTTCAACTCAGGAGGAGCCATACGGTAAGGAGTAATAGAGATGGGTTGAGTGCCCGGCAACAAATCAATGCCAAAATCAATATCTCTGTCGGGTGTCATGCCCGGAAGATCATCTGGGAATACATCTAGGAAATTCCTCACTACTGGAACTGACTCAACTGTAGGGGTATCAATACTGACATCTCTCACATAGGCCAAATACGCATCACACCCCTTCTCAACCATTCGCTGAGCCTTAAGAAATGAAATAACCCCGTGGGGAGTATACTCTAAGGTACCTCTCCACTCTAATTGTGGTAAGCCTAGCATAGCCAGTGTCACGGTCTTAGTGTGACAATCAAGAATAGCATAATGGGGCGACAACCAGTCCATGCCCAAGATAACATCAAAATCTACCATGCTAAGTAATAATAAATCGGCTCTGGCCTAAAAACCACTAAGAGCAATCAAACACGACTGATATACGCGGTCCACAATAAGAGAATCTCCCACAAGAGTAGATACATAAACAGGGGAACTCAAAAAATATCGAGATACGCCCAAATATGGAGCAAAATAAGAAGACACATATGAATACGTAGAGCCTGGGTCAAATAATACCGATGCATCTCTATGACAGACTGGAACACTACCTGTAATGACAGAGTCGAAAGAAACTGCCTCTGAACGAGCTAGAAGATCATAATACCTGGCATGGCCTCCCCCTCTAAGGCGACCTCGGCCTCCCCGACCTCTACCTCGAGCTGGCTGAGCAGGTGGGGCGGTAGATGGTGCTGGAAGCATGACGGGAGGACCCGGTGGAGCACGTGGTGGCTGAGAAGTCTGTGGAGGTGCACCCCCTAAGTTTGGGGCAATCCCTCACCAAATGGAAAGTTTTGCCACATTCATAACGACCCCTTAGAGGACGTGGCTGCTGTGACTGACTCGGGCATGGCTTGCGGGACTGGACGCTAATAGCACCCCGAGCTGGAGGCACACTGGATACTGGTGGTGCATAATAGGGCTCCTGGGGCCTGAAAGGATCTAGAACACCACTGACGGTTGGAAGAGCTGAATGAATATGGAGACTCACATAACTCCTACTATGGCGAGTTACTGGGGCACGAGCTCCAGAATAGTAACCAGTCTCTCGATGCTTCTTGGCCTCTCTCTCCTCTCTGTCCCGGGCAAGCATGCCCTCCACTCTCCTAGAAATACTCACGACCTGTTGATAAGAGATATCCATCTCCAACTCCCTAGCCATATGGGTCCTGATATTGGGGTGGAGTCACTCAATGAAGCGACGAACCCTCTCCCGAACTATGGAAACCAAGGTCGGTGCATGTTGGTCCAACTCACTGAAACGTACTGCATACTCTGACACAGTCATAGAACCCTGGCGCAGCTGCTCAAAATCTACGCGCCATGCATCCCTGAGGCTCGGAGGAACATACTCACACAAAAACATATCTGAGGACCGAGTCCAAGTGAGTGAGACTGCCTCGTTCGGACTACTCAGCTCATAAGCACGCCACCACTGATAGGATGCTCCTCTAAGCTGGAATGTGGTGAAAGAAACCCCACTCATCTCCGCTATGTTCATAGTACGAAGTATACGATGAAACTCCTCTAGAAAGCCCTGAGCATCATCTGAAGCTAATCCGCTGAAAGTAGGTGGGTGGTACTTCTTATACCTCTCAAGTCTGAGCTGCTCCACCTCAGAAGCAGCTGCCATGGTCTCATGCTGAACAGGAGCTACCGGCGGCATAGGAATGATCAACCTGGACCCTCTGCTCAGGAGTACGAGCTAAGGGAGTCTGTGCCCCTCCACCGACCTGAGATGTGGTGGGAGCTAGTGGGATCATTCCAGCCTGAGCTAATGTTCTGAAAATGCTCATGAACTGGGCTAGAGTCTCCTGGAGGGCTGGTGCAGCAATAGGAACCTCCGGTTTCTTCCCTCCAGCTGGAGCTGCTGGGGGCTCCTCTGTCGCAGCTTGCTTAGGTGCTCTAGCTGCACCGCATGGTCGTTCTCTACCCCGGCCCCGGCCTCTGGAGGCTCTAGCAGGGGGCTCGGGTGCCTGATCGCTAGATCTACCGGTACGGATCCTCACCATCTGTGAGAAAGAATATAATAGAGAATTTAAGAATTTGATGTCAATAAATCCAAGAAAATCAAAGAAAGTAATATTGTTGTCACACCTCCTTTTTTCCCACTACCCCCGATGATTAAGGAAAGGGCAGTAAGGGAGTTTTTCCAATTAAAGTGATATTATTCGATTTTGGGATTATTTATTGGTTTCAGAGTCGCCACCCGGATTTTTTACGGTGTTCCGGGACACCATTTATTTTAAAATCCCAAACCGAGGAAATTTAGACTCTGTTTTAATTTGTCTGCGACCAGAAATCCGAGTAAGGAATTATGTTAACCCGGGAGAAGGTGTTAGGCATTCCCGAGTTCCGTGGTTCTAGCACGGTCACTTAACTATTAATATTTGGCCTAAATTATCTGATTATTTACATATTTTTAAACCTATTGTGCATTTAGCCATTTTAACTTTTTAGCCGCTTTTAATATTTATGGATTTATCTTGAAACAAGTCACGATGACGTGCACTTGTCATTTTTTTTGGACACATTGTAAACGCGCCACATGAAATGCACCAGCTATTTGCAACATGTGATTTTTATTATTTTTTCGGAGTTGAAGACGGGGACATGAGTTGTCG
>ML359659.1:0-67005 GCA_005239505.1 Nicotiana paniculata
AAGTACATAAAATGCGAGGTAAATAATGCTTAAAATCACGAATTCTAGCCACACATCAATACGGCAGGGTAGAAATGGGTTGAGTGCCCGTAGCCAACTCAATGCAAAAGTCAATATCCCTGTTGGGTGGCATACCTGGAAGGTCAGTAGGGAATACCTCTGGAAACTCACGAACCACAGGTACAAACTCCATAGAAGGAACCTCAGCACTAGAATCGCGAACATCGGCCAAATAGGCCAAGAAACCCTTCTCGACCATACGTCGAGCCTTCATATATGAAATAACTCTACCAGAAGAATGACTAGGATTCCCTCTCCACTCCAAACGAGCTACTCCTGGCAAGGCCAAGGTCACTGTCTTGGCATGACAGTCCAGAATGGCATAGGGAGATAACCAATCCATCCCCAAAATAACATCGAAGTCAACCATATCAAGAAGAAAAAGATCTACATGAGTCTCCAGACCACCAATAACCACTAAGCATGAGTGGTAGACTCGATCTACCATAATAGAATCACCCACCGGTGTAGACACATGTACAGAAGTACTCAGGGAATCACGGGGCATGCTCAGATAAGGGGCAAAATATGAAGACACATAGGAGAATGTAGAACCTGGATCAAATAAAACCGAAGAATCTCTGCTATAAACTGAAACGACACCTGTAATAACTGCATCAGAGGCCTTAGCCTCAGGCCTGGCAGGAATAGCATAGCACCGGGGCGGAGCCCCTCCAACCTGAACATCTCTGGGTCGACCTACTGCGGGCTGACCTCTACCTCTCGGGGCCTGCCCTCCACCTCTAGTACCTCAACCTCTAGTACCTCGACCTCCACCCTTAGTTGGCTGGGGGGTGGGGGTGCACCTGGTGCGGGAATCACAGCACGGGAACCCGGATGCTGAGACCTACTAGAAGCTCGGGGAAATACTTAGCAATGTGCCCTAGATCACCACAAGAGTAACAAGCCCTCTGCTGCTGAGGCTGCTGGCCCAGAAACTGTCCCTGTCGACCAGAATAACCACCCTAGAAGCTCTGAAGCGGCGGTGCACTGATAGGAGCTGATGGTGCACTGCGGGATACCTGAAGCACTGACTGGAATTGCCTAGGAGGATGACATCTGCCAAAGGAATCTCTACCTCCAGATGAGGCACCACTAAATCGATCGGAATAGAAAGGTCTCTTGTCAGACCCCTGACCACTTCCCTGCAATAAGACTCTCTCAATACGCCTGGCCACATTGTCCGCCTCCTGGAATGAAATATCAGTACCTGTCTCTCTGGCTATCTGGATTCTAATAGGCTGAGCTAGACCCTCAATAAACCTCCTCACCCTCTCACGATCAGTGGGGAGTATCATAATAACATGTCAGGCCAAAGTAATGAACTTGGTCTCATAGTGTGTAACAGTCATAGATCCCTGCTGGAGGCGCTCAAACTGCCTCCGAAGACCCTCTCTCCGAGTAACTGGTTGAAACTTCTCCAAGAATAACTCGGAGAATTGAGCCCAAGTCAAGGGCAAAGACCTAGCTGGTCTGGTCAAACATAAATCCCTCCACCAAGTCTTGGCGCTACCAGAAAGACGAAATGTAGCAAAATCAACTCCATTGGACTCCACAATGCCCATGTTCCGAAGAATCTCATAGCAACTGTCCAAGAAATCCTGGGGATCCTCTGATGGTGCACCAGTAAATGTAGTAGAAAATAGCTTGGTGAACCGTCCAACCTCCACAAAGCATCGGCAGACATGGCTTCCCCCTCAACTGCCTGTGCCACAAAACCCGACTGAGCTGCTCCAGCTGTCTGAGGTGCTGGACTCTGGAACTGAGGAGCTAGCTGCTTTGGTGTTCGGGTAGCAGGAGTCTGGGTCCCTCCCCCAGCCTGAGATACGACTGGTGCAGTAGGGAGAAGACCGGCCTGAGACATGCTCTCCATAAGGCCCACTAAAAGGACCAGAGCGTACTGAAGAACTGGGGTGGCTATGAACCCCTTGGGACCTGAGCTGGTCCAACTGGAACTGCCTAAGTAGGAATCTCACGGGCAAAGTCTACTTGAGGGTCCTCTACTGGTGCTGCTGCTCTGGGCTGAGCCCTAGCTCTACCTCGGCCTCTAGCACGGCCTCGGCCTCGGCCCCTCGTAGGAGCTGCAACAGGAGGATCGGGCTGCTGATCGGTAGATGAGGAAGCACGCGTTCTCGCCATCTACAAGAGAAAAAATAGAAAATCAGTTAGCATTTAGAATTCAAACCGCACGACAAAGAAAAAGAAATGTAAAGTTATTCCTAACCTTGCAGCCTCTGGGGATAAGTACAGACGTCTCTGTACCGATCCCTCATACTCTACAAGTTTGTCCATGAATTGGGAGACCTAAGCAACCTAGTGCTCTGATACCAACTTGTCACGACCCGAACTCCCAACTTCAGGCCGTGATGGCGTCTAACATTGAACCCGCTAGACAAGCCAACATTACTAGTTATTCCGATTTATTCCTTTGTTATTTAGCATTTTAAAAGTGACATATACAAACAAATAGAAATGAGAATGCGGAAGGTAAGAAATTAAACAACTTAAATAATAAATCTTACGAAAATTTCCTTAAACATACCCCCAGAACTGCTGTCACAATTTCATGAACAGTCTAAGATTTTTAAATACAATGGTCTGAAACAAGTAAATACAATTGTCTTGGAACTACTGAAATAAGACAGAAAATGAGAGAAAAGAGTAGGAGGTAACGCCAAGGTCCACGAACGTCTGCGGGACTACCTCGATGTCGCCTGTGTGGACTAAAGGATACTCCCTCTGTCAGTGTCCACTGGGTCCGGCTGCATAATCTACACAACATAAATAAATGCAGGTGTAGCATCAGTACAACCAACCCCATATACTGAGTAAGTGCCGAACCTAACTTCGGCGAAGTAGTGACGAGGCTAGGACATGACAAATAATAAACACCTGTGCAATTCAATAATAAGTAATAGAAATAACGGCAGGAAGTAAACATTTAAGTACAAATACGGGGAGAACATGCTAGGGTACAAAAGGGGAGAACATTTATTGAGTAACAGAACATGACAACCGACTAGTATAAAAATAATAACAGGGAACAAACAAGTGCACAGAATCACCCTTTGTGCTTTACTCTCGTTCTCACCAAAACAAGTGCACGACATCACCCTTCGTGCTTTACTCTCATTCTCACCAAAACAAGTGCACGACATCACCTTTCATGCTTTTACCTCATAATGTCATGGCACGTCATTATCCTTCGTGCATTATCTCTCATATCATGGCACGACATCACCTTTCGTGCTTTTAAAAATAAAATCATGGCACGGCATCAACCTTCGTGCTTTACACTCTTCCTCACCTAAACAATAACCAGAACACAATTTGGCAAGGAAGAACCACAATGCAGACCATAATTTTAAAACATCCTGGCAAGGGAACAATAACAGAAATATCACCGTCCCGGCAAGTGACACAACTATAACCAATCTCAATGAACATACAACATAACCAAATAATTCTCAACCAAACAACTAATCAACAATGTTCACAACCAAGTATTTCCAACAATTGAGTAATCTCCAAAATGAAATCTACTTCATAACAAGTGGATATCGAAGAAAAACACATATACTATATGTTGTGACTCACGGGCGTGCTTGACAACAAGGTATAGGTACATCACCTCACCTATACATTGAACATGATAATAACACGTAGCACATATGACTCAACACCTATTCCCTCAAGCTAAGATTAGGCCAAACACTTACCTCGGCTCCAAGAATACAAATCAAGCCTCTAACACCGCTTTTCTTTTTGATCCCGACTCCAAAACAATCGTATCTATAAATTTTCGACTCAATAATATCAATAAATGCTAAACTTCAATTCCAATGCTTAAATATAGATTTTCCATCATTCTTCCAAAAATTCCAAAATCCGACCCCGGGCTCGCTTGGTCCAAACATGAGGTTCAGACAAAAATACGATCACCCATTCCCCCACGAGCCGGACTATACAACTTGTTTTAAAATCCGACCCCAAAACGAGGTTGAATTCCCAAAAATATAAAAAGCCCTAACTCTACCCAAATCCCCAATTTCTACCCTTAAATTCCCTGTTTTTAGGCCTAGAATCTAATATTAGTTGATGAAAATGGAAGAAAATGGAGTTAAGAACACTTACCTATGAAGCTATGGAGGAAAAGCTCTTCAAAAATCGCCTATGGGGTGTGGAGAAGAAGGAGCGTTGTGAAATATGGTGAAAATCCCGTAAGAATTCTGTTATGGGTCTTTAAAAAAAAATCACTGGGCAAGTACACTATGCGTTCGCGAACCCTTGGCCGCGTTCGCACAGTGTTAGCAAGGCTGACCTATGCGTTCACGTGCTAAGGGTCGCTTTCGCACAGGCCTAGCACTACCCATCCCCCCAGAACCCCTCTATGCCTATGTGTTCGCGTCTCTACCCCCGCGTTCGCACAGTGTACCCTAGCTACCCCTCCGCGTTCGCAACAGTTATGGTGCGTTCTCACTAAATAAATTTCACCCTGACCCCCAGACCCCACTTTACCCTGTGCGTTCGCACTCCCTTGAGTGCTTTCACATAGGGTATTTACCTGTACACCAGAAAACAACAATCACACCAGATTTTCTAAGGCAATTTGCACTCTGACGCCTACCTGAAACTCACCCGAGCCATCGGGGTTCAAAACCAAATACACACACAACCTCATAAACATCCTACGAACATATTCAAGTAATTAAACCACCCAAATAACATCATAAACATCGAATTAAACCTCAAAATCTATAGAAATTCTCAAAAACTTCATAAACTTCAAATTTTTCCATCTTTGATCCGAAACACTTCAAACCAAGTCCGTTTCTTACCAAATTTCACAGATAACACATAATAATCATATTGAACCTGTTCCGGGCTCCAGAATCATAATACGAGCCCGATACACCTGTTTCACATCAAATTCCATTTTCAAAAGCCTTTATATTTTTCAGAAAATAATTTTCTTTAAAAATTCATTTCTCGGATTTGAGACCTAAGAATTCGATTATGGGCATACGCCCAAGTCCCATATTTTCTTACGGACCCTCAGGGACCGTCAAATGACGGGTCTGGGTCTGCATACCAAAAATGTTGACTAAAGTCAAATTTATTCCAATTTCAACACAAAAATATTATTTTTATCAATTTTCACATAACGGCTTCCCGGCTGCACGTCCGGTCTGCGCACACAAATCGAGGTGAGATATAAGGAGGCTTTCATGGCCTCGGAACACAGATTTAGCTAAAATTACACGGGATGACCTTTTGGGTCATCACATATATCAAAATGTCCACTACTAGTCAAACTTCCCAAAAATTCAACTTTCACCATTTCAAGCCTAATTCAGCTATCGACCTCCAAAACACAATCGAACACGCTCCTAAGTCCAAAATCACCCAACGGAGCTAACGGAATCGATGAAATTCCATTCCGAAGTCGTCTTCACATAGTTCCAACTATAGTCAAAATCCTAGAATTTAAGCTTCCGTTATAGGGTCTAAGTATCCCAAAACACTCCGAAACCGGAACCAAAACCTCCCATCAAGTTCCATAAGCGGAAAAAGATACGGGGGAAGCAGTAAACAGGGGATCGGGGCTATTACTCTCAAAATGACCGGCGGGTAGTTACGTCCTTCCCCTCTTAAAATAATCGTTCATCCTCGAACGAGTATAGAGACATCCCTGAAGTGGTGAAAAGATGAGGATAACAGCTGCACATATCATGCTCGGTCTCCCAAGTCGCCTCCTCGACTGGCTGACCCCCCACTGGACCTTTATGGAAGCAATATTCTTTGATGTCAACTTTCGAACCTTCCTGTCCAATATAGCCACCGACTCCTCAACATAAGATAAATCCTTGTCCAGGTGGACTGAGCTGAAATCCAACACATGAGACAAATCGCCGTGATACTTTGGAGCATAGAAACATGGAATATTTGATGAACTCTTGCTAGACTGGGAGGCAAGTCAAGCTCATAAGAAACCTCTCCAACAAGCTGCAACACTTCAAATATGTCGATAAACCTTGGGATCAGCTTGTTCTTCTTTCCGAATATCATAACACCCTTCATGGGTGACACTCACAGTGGGACCCGCTCTCCAACCATAAATGCAACATCGCGAACCTTCTGATCTGCATAGATCTTCTCTCTAGACTGGGCTGTGCGAATTCAATCGTGAATCACCTTAACCTTCTCCAATGCATCCTGCACCAAGTCTGTACCCAATAATCTAGCCTAGCCCGGCTCGAAACAACCCACTGGAGACCGACATCGCCTACCTTACAGAGCCTCATAGGATGCCATCTGGATGCATGACTGATAGTTATTGTTGTAGGCAAACTTCACAAGTGTCAAGAACGCATCCCACGTACCTCCAAACTCCATCACACACGCACGCAACATATCCTCTAATAGCTGGATAGTGCATTCGGACTGTCCATCCGTCTGAGGGTGAAATGATGTGCTCAGCTCCACTAGAGTACCTAACTCATGTTGCACGGCCCTCTAGAACCACGATGTAAACTGTGTACCCCTGTCAGAGATGATAGATACCGGTACGCCATGAAGCCTGACAATCTCGCGGTTATAAACTCGAGCCAGTTGCTCAGAAGAATAGGTAGTCATCACATGAATGAAATGAGCTGACTTGGTCAGCCTATCCACAATCACCCATATTGCATCAAACTTCTGCTGAGTCCGTGGAATCCCAACAACGAAATCCATAGTGATCCGCTCCCATTTCCACTCCGAAATCTCTAACTTCTGAAGTAACCCATCTGGCCGCTGATGCTCATACTTCACCTGCTGGAAATATAGATACCAAGCTACATACTCCACTATGTCCTTCTTCATCCTCCTCCACCAGTAATGCTTCCTCAAGTCCTGATACATCTTCCAAGCACCCGGATAAATGGAGTACCGTGAACTGTGAGCCTCCTAGAGAATCAACTCACACAAACCGTCCACATTGGGCACACATAGCATGCCCTACATTTTTAATGCACCATCATCCCTAATAGTGACCTCCTTAGCATCATTGTGCTGGACCATGTCCTTAAGGACAAGCAGATGGGGTTCATCATACTGACGCTCCCTGATACGATCATAAAGGGAAGATCGAGAGACCACACAAGCCAATACTCGACTCATCTCAGAAATATCCAATCTCACAAACTGGGTGGCTAAGGCCTGAACATCCAATGCCATGGTTCTCTATATTGTTGATCGATATGCTAAGCTCCCCAAAACTCTTCGCCCGTCGACTCAAGGAATAGGCCACCATATTTGCCTTCCCGGGATGCTACAAAATGGTGATATCATAGTCCTTAGGCAGCTCCAACCACCTCTATTGACACAAGTTGAGATCTTTCTGCTTGAAAAGATGCTGCAAAATCGATGATCGGTGTAAATCTCATAAGGGAAACCGTATAAATAGTGCCGCCAAATATTCAAGGCATGAACAATAGCTTCTAACTCAAGGTCGTGGACAGGATAAATCTTTTCATCCACCTTCAGCTATCTGGACGCATAGGAAATCACCTTATTATCCTGCATCAACACCGCACCGTGACCAATCCGCGATGCATCACAATATATAGTATAAGACCCTGAACTTATAGGCAACCAGTACTGGGGTTGTAGTCAAAGCTGTCTTGAGCTTCTGAAAGCTCTCCTCACACTCTTTTATTCACCTAAACGGAGAACCCTTCTAGATCAGTCTGGTCATAGGCGCTGCAATAGATGAGAAACCCTCTACAAAACAACGGTAATACCCCGCCAAACCAAGAAAACTACGGATCTCCGTAGCTGAGGACGGTCTAGGAAAACTCTGCGCTGCTTCTACCTTCTTCGGATCCACATTGATCCCATCACTCGATACTACATGACCCAAGAATGCCACTAAGTCTAGCCAAAACTCACACTCTGAAAATTTTGCATATAACTTCTTTTCTCTCAAGGTCTGAAGCACAGTCCTCAGGTGCTGCTCATGATCTTCCCGAGTTCAGAAGTACACCAGAATATCGTCAATGAACATAATGATGAATGAGTCAAGATAGGGCCGGAACACATTGTGCATCAAGTGCATAATGCTGCTGGGGCATTGGTCAGACTAAAAGACATCACAAGGAACTTGTAGCGACCGTACCGAGTCCTAAAAGTAGTCTTCGGAATATCTGGCTCCCGAATCTTCAACTGATGATAGCCTGAACGTAAGTCAATCTTGGAAAACACCCTGGTATCCTGTAACTGATCAAATAAGTCATCAATATAAGGCAATGGATACATGTTCTTCACTATAACTTTGTTCAGCGAGCGATAATCAACGCACATACGCATAGAACTATCTTTTTTCTTTAAAATAAGATTGGAGCACCCCGAGGTGACACACAGGCCAAATGAAGCCCTTATCAAGAAAATCTTGTAAATGCTCCTTCAAATCCTTCAACTAAGGAGGAGCTATACAATATGGAGGAATAGAGATGGGCTGAGTGCCTGGTAACAGATCAATGCCGAAATCAATATCTCTATCGGGCGGCACGCCCGGAAGATCAACTGGAAATGCATCTGGAAAGTCCCTCACAACTAGAACTGACTTAACTGTAGGAATATCAATACTGACATCTCTCACATAAGCTAGATACATGTTACATCCCTTCTCAACCATTATTGAGCTTTATGAAATGAAATAACTATGCTGAGAGTGTACTCTAAGGTACCCCTCTACTCTAATCATGGTAATCCTGGCATAACCAGCGTCACCGTCTTAGTGTGGGAATCAAGAACAACATAATGGCGCGATACAGTCCATGCCCAAAATAATATCTAAGTCTACTATGCTGAGCAATAACAAATCGGCTTTGGTCTCAAAACCACTAAGAACAACACAACACGACCGATACACAATAAGAGAATCTCCCACAGGATTAGACACATAAATAGGGGAACTCAAAGAATCCCGATATACGCCCAAATACGGGGTAAAATAAGAGGTTACATAGGAATAAGTAGAGACTGGATCAAATAAGACTGACGCATCTCCATGATAGACCGAAACAATACCTGTAATGATAGATTCGGAAGCAACTGCCTCTGTACGAGCCGAAAGAGCATAATATCTGGCCTGACCTCCCCCTCTAGGGAAACCTCGACCTCCCCGACCTCTACCTAGAACTGGCTAAGCAGGTGGGGCGGTAGATGGTGTTAGAATCATAGTCTAAGGACCCAGTGGAGCATGCAGTGGATGAGAAGTCAGTGGAGGTGCACCCCTCCTAAGTCTGGGGCAATCCCTCACCATATGGCGAGAGTCCCCATACTCAAAATAAGCTCTCGGAGGGCGTGGCTGATATGAATGACTCGGGCCAGGTCTGCTGGACTGGTTTCTAAAAGCACCTCGTGCAGGAGGTACACTAGATATTGGCGGTGCCTAATAAGGCTCCTGGGGCCTCGAAGGGGCCCAAATACCACTGGCGGGTGGAAGAACTAAATGAACGAGGTGACCCATATAACCCCTACCATGTAAAACTGCAGCTGGGGAACGAGCACCACTGTAAGTGCCAGACTCTAGAGACCTCTTGGCCTCTCTATCCTCTCTATCTCGAGCGAGCATACCATCCAATATCCTGGCAATACTCACAACTTGCTGGTAATAAATATCCTTCTCCAACTCCTTGGCCATGCTAATCCTGATACTGGGGTGGAATCCCTCAATAAACAGGCGAACCCTTTCTCGTACGGTGGCAACCAAGATCGGTGCATGTTGGGCCAAATAACTGAAGCGAACTGCATACTCTAACACATTCATAGCATCCTGGCACAACTGCCCAAACTCCACGTGCCTTGCGTCCTTGAAGCTCTGAGGAACATACTCCCTCAAAAATATGTCCGAGAACTACTCCGCCTCAGAAGCTGCTGCACTAGCATAGTGCTGAACTGGAGCTACCGACTAAATCGATATAAACTCTGAGACATGGTCGACCCGAACCCGGTGCTCTGGGATAAGGTAGCCGATGCTTTAGTAGACCATTGCTACTAAAGTTCTAATTGAAATCTATATCTAGAAGAACAGACATAAACACTAAGTTTCGTCGAATCTTTGGAACATATAGGACGTCATGCAACATCAAAGATCGGCTACCATGAATGTCCATTTTGCAAGTGCATATCCCTTTTACTTCAAGCTTTGCATTGTTTCCCACATATATATGCCTTGATTCAGGTGGAACTCGACGAAACTCTGTAACGCTTCTCAATCATGGCTCACATAGTCGATGGCCCCTGAGTCTACAATCCTCACAGGATAAGATTCAGTTAGTAAAACAGTGCTAGAAACATATATAGCACTTAGATATGCGTTTTGAAATGCTATCTTTTTCGGCTCAGTGAACTCATGAGCAAAATGTCGTGGAACTTGAAAATTGTAGCACTTCATCTTGCTCTTGTCAATCTTCTTGTAGAACCGTGTTTGTTTCTTGGAATTTGGCTTGTTTCTTTTCTTGGAGGACCTTTCTCCGATCTCCTTACCCTTTTTATAATTTTTCTAGTTTCTCTTGCGCTTGAAGCTTGATCTCTTTATACCACTTGATTCTGCCACAAAGGCATTGGGTACAGCTTTAGCAGCACCAAGCCGCTCGTTTTCAAGCTCCACATGATGTGAAACATCAGCCAAAGTTTTGATGTTATTATTGTGGATTAAGTTAACCTTCAGATGTTCCCAATTATTGAGAAGAGACTGAACCATTTCCTGATCATGCTGCTCATAAGAGAGAACATGGCTAACACTTTTAAGTTGAGCAATCATATTTGACATCACTCGTAGATGTTGCTTGATACTGTGATCGTGACGTTTTTTGTACGTGTCAAACTTGACTGTCAACTGTCGAAGGCGAGTCATAGTTTTACCCCCATATGCCTCTCTTAAATGTGTCCACATGACTTGAGCAGTAGGATATTGCTCACGTTCGTGGATGAGATCATCAGCAACTGAACTTACAATAATACCACGTGTAGTGGAATCTTTCTTTTCCAAATATTGTAAGTTTCCAGATCCCTCCTGTGTTAGGAAGTGTTACCTTCCTCTTGGTGACTCATAACATGGTTAATACTTTCAAGAGAATCTTGCTCTTCGAGTACATACCACATCTTACAACTCCAGATGTCAATAATTTTCACCATTCAGTTTGTCACCCTTGTTCAAGTCAGCAATGATATTTTTCGATGACATGTCTGTTATTAGAGACAATATTACAAGTTTAACTCATCAATATATATAAACTACAGTTAATTTATGCATGTGATTACACACCCAAGCAAATTAATTATAATAATAATTCTACATTAAGTATAGAATCGAAATGTCACTACGTTTTCATTCATCATCTATATCGAAATATTTTATTAATATTAAAATAACTTCTTAGTGCGTTCTTTATTTCAAGTCTCAATCTATTACAACATAAAATAATAAATAATATATGTAACTGGTGAGACAAACAACATAATTTAAATTTCATTAATATAAAACATATAATAATAATTTACATATATTCTAGGACATCCATGTACCAATCGAATACTAACTCTTGCATATATACACTAAAAAGTGAACTAGTCTAAATATCATGATAAATCTCGATTAAAGTTTCATCCTAAGACTCTCAAAGAGAGTCCGCTAAAATAGCTAATGCTTCCAAGTCAGTAATCTCTATGTAATTAGCCAATTCAGCTCTTTTTAACTGCAAAAGGTGTACATGTTCAAGAGTGGAAGCATCAGGGCCCATTTTTAAATTCCTTAAGCTCCCTAATATTCTTTTCTTCTTCCCTTCGCTCAACCCTCTGATCCCTTAACTCTTTTTTCCTCTCTCTTGGGGCATCCCTAATGAATTCAAGCTCTGAGTTTGAATCATTACAGGAATAAGTCATGCGACGATGTATCCTTCTACGTTTTCCCCTTCCTTGACTTCGAAAACTCCCATTTGGAGTAATTCGAACGTGTCCCTATTCAGCCATATCTGAAATAGGGCCAAGGAAACAATAAGAATGGTGTCACGACCAAAAACCAACCGTCGTGATGGCGCCTATCGTGAAACTAGGAAAGCCAATTACTCAACTATTTCAACATAACCAAAAGCTTTGAAAAGTACGGAAGAATTTAATATTTAAGGAAAACCTTTTGAAAACAGAAATAAATACGCAACCCAATACAATCTCTCCCAAAACCCGGGTGTCACCGAGTACATGAGAATCTACAATGGAAGATATTCTAATACAATGTCTAAGGATTAAAAACCAAAATACAAGTAAAGATAATGAAGGAGAGTCAAGGTCTGCGAACGCCATGCAGCTACCTCGATAGTCTCCCGAGATCCTGACTACACACTCAGCAGCCGTCGCGGCCGGAAGCACCTAGATCTGCACACGAGGTGCAGGGTGTAACATGAGTACAACCAACTCAAAAAGTAACAAATCCAAACTTTGGACTGAAAGTATTGACGAACTCAACCAGTACAATTCATTATAGAATAACAGTGTTGAAACGCAAGCATGATTTCAAGTTCAACAGTTAAATTCAATACGGTAAGATAGATAAAATCTAGATGATATGAAGAATACAACTCATATACTTCTACATGACAATGCGCATGTTGTATGTGATGCACCATGCCGACAGCCTCATGTGCTCACACTCTCAAATACTCAATCACTCAGTACAATGGTCAATCTGGCCCAAGGAAGATCCATTCTGAAATATATACATCAACTGATCATCGGTCACTCAGTACTGAGTAGGGCCAATCCAGCCCCAGGTATATAATTGCTTCAGACAAGATCCATGTCCAGGGAAGATCCATATCTCAATACAACAACCGCACTCACTAGGTGTGTGTGCATACTCTGGAGGGGATCCTTCAGCCCAAGCGCTATCATAAATCAGTATAACCGCTGTGGCGTGCAGCCCGATCCCATAAATGTCACTCATAATCAGGCCCTCGACCTCATCACAGTCATTAATCTCTCCAATCTCTCTCTCTCTCTCTCTCACGGGCTCACAATGTCATGAAACTAACCCGAAAATAATGATATGATGTATCAATAAATAACAATAGAGACTAAGATGTGGTATGAAATGAATGAATATGACTGAGTATGAAATGTCAATGAAATCGGTAAGTCAACAGCAAGAAACGACCACTATGGGTCCCAACACTATCGGCATATATCCTAAACATGATCTCTAGCATGATTAACAGTTTAACTACTTTATCACATGATGAAAACACAGACAGCAACAAGATAAATCCACTATACAGTGCCATGGCATCAACCAGGTCACAATTCTCACGGTGAACGCCCGTCACTTGGCATGTTAGTCACCTCAACACCAATCATATAACACATATTTCGGGGTTTCGAACCCTCTGAGACATGTTTTAGAAGTGTTACTTACCTCAATCTGAGCACAACTCTACTCCAACACACCTTTGCCTTGCAAATCAGCCTTCAAATGACCCGAATCTAGCCACAAACAGTACAATACAATCAATATGGGCTAAAGGAATCAATTCTACAAGAAATTACGAATTTATAACTCAAAAATCCAAAATCAACTCGGCCTTCGGGACCACGTCTCGAAATCCGACAAAAGTCACAAAATCCGGAAGACCATTGATGTTTAGCCTAAAGTATATATATTTCTATGGATGTCGCCTCATATTTTAGTTTTGTTTCGTGAATTTTGGATGTTAGATATGATGATTTATACTAATTTGAAGTGTTTTTATGTGTAGGAACTATCAGGGAGCAATTTAAGGCAAAATGTGCAAAATGAGAGCCAAAACGAACGAAATCGGGCAAAGTGCGTATTTGGGCGCCGCAGGCACCCCATACTTAGACTTTTTCTCGTCCTCGAGCAATGGGACAAACTACTATCCTCCAACTCGTACAAAGCTCACTATGAAGGAGCACTTTTACTTTTAATCACACACTTTACCCTTGACCATGATCGATACCGACACACAAGCATGAACATACAAAATTTCACGTTCTTCCCGTTTTTATCATGAAAATTCAATTCATCACTCCAATAACCTATTCGCAACCACCCGACCTCAAGAGTTGACTTGTAACCACTAAGTCCTCTTAATTCATGCACTTACCCAACAAGAAAGTTAAAACATTACGAATCGTCATGAAATCATGTGCCCTTATCAACAAACAAAAGAGTGAATATAACTAGTCCACACATTCAAGTATGCTTTTTGAATATAAATTGAGGACATCACACAATTGAACAAAATTTTACTCACTCTCACGAAGAATTCATATGTATCCCGTGATTGTACCATAAGCTTGCCCGTAGTGTAGATCTCTACTAATTTAAGCTAGCCAAATCTAGGATCAATTAGGACTTTTAAGGTTGTAATGTAGGCAAAGGGATGGGTAGGATATATTTGGGAATAGTAACTAACCCTCCTAAGCACTTTAATACACTAGATTCACAATTCAAACACATATTTTTCTCAACCAATTCACTTGCCACAACCCGTATGCAACATAGCCCTTTTTCAATTAAGAATAATTTAATAAGAAGTGGAGGTATGTATCTTTTTCTACATACTTTCACTATCATTTTTCTCTTCTTTTTTTTCTTTTCTTTTTTCTTACAACAATTTTTTCCTTTTTCTACACATCCTCCATACATTAAAGTTCCTTGACTAGTGACTTTCGATTTCAATTTTAGTGTACCAACGGGTCTTTCCATGGATCTACTCAAAAACTAATCCCCAATATCTCACCTTACTTCTTTTAGCGACTAAGTGCCTTAGGAGGTAAAGGTGCAACAATATCAAATTGAGAACAAAATAGGGGTACGACTTGTAATGTGGGTGCCAAAGAAAAGGTCTATAGGCTCAAAGAGGCTAGCAACGAAAGGTTTTATTTTATGTGTCAAGCACATCCATGATCAAGCAAAAAAATGCCTACGTCATAATTTCGCTTCGATTAACACACGGGGTAAGTTCTAGACTACACAGGATAACATAGAAGATCACTAGTCCTCACACACACATTGCACATGATCAATCACAACTGTTCTGTTCAACTCTCAAGTCAATCAAGCACACATAATTGAGAAAATTAAGCAATATTACACTATGTGGCATACAAGTCAAACAACTGAGCTAAGGCGTCACATAGTAGACTATTTCTCTTTTACTTAGGCTTCACAAATCAAACCAATTACAAGGGAGAGCAGAATGTATGTCATAGCCTATTGTGCCAGCACCAAACATGTCAATGGGTATCTCAAAGTTACTCAGTTTCTTCCTAACTACTCCTAAAAAAAGTTAAAGTACCCGGTTCGAGCTACACCCTTGGAAAAGAACCGGTGCCCAAAGAAAAACCAAGGAATACTACCTAACTATCCTAAAAATAAAAAAAATCCGCACTTTTTAATCGGACTTTATCCCTCAAAAAAATTGTCCAACAGATCCATCGCCGGGAAAAGTTCGAGTTTTTTCTATTTTTTTTTATTTTTTTTTATTTAACAAACTACTTAAAACTAACTACACAAGATTAACACAAACTAATATAAAAAACTAACTAAACAAAACTAATTAACACGAGAAAAAATAAAATGCATTTATACAAATTATACGGCAACCCCACAAGCAATATTCTTCCCACCCCACACTTAAATCATGCATAGTCCTCGATGCATATACAATTTAAAGATCAAAGTAGGGAGAAAAGAAATACTCTCTGTCACTCGGAGTCCTTCATATCAGCTGCTTCCGGCCCATCATCATCGGGGCCTAGAGGCACCAAGTCCAGGGGCCCCGTAACCTCGTCACCCCCATCATCCTCTGTGTCCGAGTCGCGGACCGTGTTGACGTCCTCTGAAGAATGAATGGGGCTGCCAGGTGCAATCCCCTGCATCTCCTTGGACAAACTAGAAAACTCATTGCGTAATTGCATACGCTCCTCATCTATAACGCCAACCCTGCACATTAAAAAGTTTGAAGACTTATAATATACCTGCTGAAGTTCTCGTCCCTCTCATATCTCTCCGCCTGTGTCAGCTTGGACGATGTCTCCAGCAGTGATGTGATGTCCAGTAGTCCTGTTGGAGCCTCCACCACCTCATCATAACCTGTTACTATGGCACCCTCGGTCCATCAGATAATGAGTGAGTAAATTCCCAAAGAAGAACTGTTTAATCTTCCGCCCAAACCTCGTACGGGCCATCTCCCCAAGCATTAATTCAACAACATTGATAGGTCTATCTGTCATCAAAAAATAAATGACACACACTCTAGCTCGAGTGCAGTCGTTGTTATGCTCGACAAGCATGAGTCTGACCTGTACCTAGTTCTGCCACACCTCGGCAGTCTTATTGAAATCTGATCAGACCATGTGAAGATGAATGTTGCCTTGTTTCCTGGTCCATTTTGCATTTGAATCCACGCCACATAAAGTTTGACGTATCAAGGTGTACTTCGGGCTGTGGACAAATTTTTGTAGTCATCTTGGATCAACATCTTCAACACCCAAATATCTGCATAAGGCCTCCCTAGTCATTGGTATATCGACACCATGTACACGCGAGGTTCCATGCCCTTGGTGCCAATTTGCATCCCGAACCATTCTTAGATTTGCAGGTCCGGGGCATTTCAAGAGATTTTCCATGTGCCTTGCACGGAGTTGGCCAATCACCTCCGGAAAATTCCTCTCTAAAACCTTGGTGTTTATCCCCATGTCGAAGATGTAGCGACCATATGGCATAAAATCCCTATGCCAAGAAATTGCCGAATCATTAATTAAGTCTAACCGGGGCGTAGGTCACGGTGCCAGCTGGGATCCCATGGCCGGTTGCTTGCCCTTAGCTTATCGTGAGGGGCCTTCTCCTTGCTTTCTCATTTTGGGCGCAGGAGAGGTAGAAGAGGACTTTCCAATGCCCTTGCCCTTATTAGCACCATCACGAGCCATTTTTATCCTGCCACACAATGAAAATATGAGCATGAGAACTCTCCAAGGATTATACCTAAGGTTGTCGTGCAAGTCAAACAATGACCCCACACTTAAAACCAAAGGTGCAATATACAATATTTCATGATTTTTATTCGAAAAGTGCAAGTGTTGCATTCCAAGACTATGGGTACTCAATACTTCCCCATGCTATCCACACATATGATTTATCATGACTACCTGAATTCATTTCAATGTGAGCAAAAGGCATGTGTGACTCCACTTTCTACAACTACACAACTGTAGTACATTGGATAATTCTACAACAATTCTACACATACATAACATAAGATACATAATGTAGGAACATGATTTTTTTATCAAAACTCAATCCCCTAGCATGTGAAATCATCCCTATACACCCCACACATATCCCAAATTCAGCCACAAAGTCACTCGGTTACTTAGACTTCACCGGTGTACCCAAAATCATCATTCAAACATTTTTACAAATACCTTGTGGGCATAAAGTGTGAGCTTTAGAGTTCAACAATTTTGGACGATGGTGGCCCTCCCAATTTTTTTTAATGGAGTAGAGGGACTTCTAGTTTACTACTGTGTATACACAATAAGCACATAATTTCCAATAATTTCAAGCACCCACCATAAAATTTGCTTAATAACTCCACAATGGAAAAATTTGGGGATTAGGGCTCTTGAGGGATGGGATATACTTTGTTATCTACAACTAAAACACAAAAAGAAGAATAAGAAGAATAACAAGAACAACATACCTGTGGATTGGAGACGAAAAACAAGAGAAAACTTGAGAGAGAAAAAATTTTTAGAGAGGGGAAGAGAAGAGGGGAACGGCAGTGAGGGAGAGAAGCGAGGGGGGTGGGTTTTGGGTATGGACTATAATATATTTATAAATGGGTATTTGTGTTGGAATAAATGGGTATGGTTATTTTTTAAAATATAAAAAGAAAAATGAAAATACAAAAGCCAAAACGAAAATATATTTTTACTTACCCAACCCCCAGCCTGGTGCCTAGTGCTCTTCACGAAAATACAAAAACCAAAAATTTGTTGCTCCCAAACGCACACGCAAGTATACATAGTCGTACAAGTAATAGAATGATAAGTCGAGTTTCAAACCCACAGGGACTTGTATTAACTACTCACTAAATTTCTAAAATTGTTATTCAATCCGGTCAAAATCAAAGTCCAAGAATATGATTATATTAAACTAAAATTCTAAGTAATACTAAAATTTCAAGTAACGAGTTGATTGTTGTGTATTCAGTAGAGACAAATATTCTATGATTGTGATCGATTCACCATTCATATTGTGTTCTAATTAACTCCCTTTCATATAATTCACTCATGATTACTAATTAATCGATAATTGCTCTCATAGCCTTCTCCCGAAGTACTATTCGCCTATTTGAAATAGATTAACGCCTATATTCCTATGAAATTAATCTATTAAGAACGCATTACGATTACGATAATTAATTAAGCACGGTGACTAGGTATATTCATATCCTAACCACAAATCTTCTCCCCTTAAGGTTTAAGATCGTGCGCTCTTCAATTCTTCTCTAATCTATACACGGCTTTCCCAAGCATATCATAGATAGTAAATAGAACTTAACTGCTGGCCAGACAATTAAGCAATTAAATATAGAATTGAAAAAAATAACCATATATTGGTGAATTAAAATCAAGGTCAAGCTAATGTTAAACAAAAATATTCATGGCTAAATCACAACCCTAAAATAATGGGTGTTTAGTCACTCATGATGTAATCAAACAATTGCATAAGTGTTGAATAAATTTCAAATACTAGAAAAAGATGAAGAAAACTGATAATTCCCCGCTCTCTAATGATCACGTGTGTGTTTTTCCTCCAAAGTATCGTCAATTCCCTCAAAAATATGTTTAGTATTGATTTTATACGCGTTGGGTAGGTTTAGGGCCGAATAAACGGTGTCCCTAGCAAAATAGGAAAACATCACGTCACCAGCGCCCAGGACAGCGCCAGGCACCCACCAGGGCGCTGCCACAAAAATTGATTCTGTCTCCAGCGCCACAGGTGGTTCAAGGCGCTGCCTGAGGCGCCCAAATACGCACTTTGCCCAATTTCGTTCGTTTTGGTTCTTATTTTGCACGTTTCGCCCCAATTGCTCCCGGATCGTTCCTACACATAAAAAACACTTAAAATTAGTATAAATCATCACATATAACATAAAAAATTCACGAAACAAAGGTAAAATATGAGGCGATATCCATAGAAATATATATACTTTAGGCTAAACATCACTCATTCAACCACGAGTCTAACCATACCAAAATTACTCAAATCCGATAACAAAATCCCATTCAAAACCTCAAAAATCTAGCCCAAGAACTCTTCTTCATTTTCCCCAATTTTTCACCCCAACTCACAAATTTAATGGCCGAATCAAAGGCATAATCATGGAAATTAACCAAAACTAGATAGAAATCACTTATCCCAAGCACCCATGTGAAAATCCCTCCAAAAATAGCCTTCTCCCGAGCTCCCAAATCAATTTTGTATTATTAACTCAAAGCCCTTGTTTACGAAACTTATATTCTGCCCAGGTATGCCTTCATCGCGATCGCAGAACATACCTCGCGATCGTGAAGCACAACTATGATGCCCCACAAATTAACCCTACGCAAACGCGGAACCCTACATGCAAATGCGATGTTCTGACCCTCTCAATTACGCGAACGCGAACGACCTCACGCGTTCTCAATGAACAAAATGTGTGGTCTCAACTCCTACCTCACTTCCACTTCGCGAATGCGACCTAGCCCATGCATTCACGTTGTTATACTCCTCTAAGCTACATGATCGCAACCCTCTACTCGCGAACGCGTAATGAAAATTCCATCAGTGACCCATTTTGCCTACGCGATCGCGGACCTTCCCGCCTGATCGCGTATAAGGAAACCCTATCAGTGACACCAGCAAACTTCAGCAAAGCTCAAGGTCAAATTTCCAATCCGTTAACCACCCGAATCCACCTGAGACCCCCGGAACCTCAACCAAACATATCATCAAGTCCCAAAATATCATACGAACTTAGTTGAACTCTCAAACTACCTCAAACAACATCAAAAACACAAATCGCACATAGATCGAAGCATTATGAACTTTAAAACTTCCAATATCTACAAACGACGTCGAAACCTATCAAATCACGTCCGATTGACCCCAAATTCTTCACACAAGTCAAAAATGACACTAGGGACCCACTCCAACTTTCGGAATCGAAATCCGACCCCGATATCAAAAGCACTCTCGGTCAAATTTTTCAAAAATTCAACTTTTGCCATTTCAAGCCTAATTCCACTACGGACCTCCAGATCACAATCCGGACACGCTTCAAAGTCCAAAATACCCAACGGAGCTAATGGAACCATCAAATTTCAAATCCGGGGTCGTTTACGCATAAGTCAACATCCAGTAAAATTTTCCAACTTAAGCTTTCCATTATGAGACGAAGTGTCTCAATTCATTCCGAAATCTCTCTGGACCAGAACCAACTAACCCAATAAGTCATTAACAGCTATAAAGCACAAAAGGAGCAGTAAATGGAAAAACGGGACTACAACTCTCAAAACGACCGGCCGGGTCGTTACAAATTGTTACAACCACTCAATGTGACAACATATGTCACAGTAACTCGTAGAAGTATATCAATATAAGGGATAGGGATAAACAATTTTACAAAAAAAATATGTACTAAGACCAATTCATTATTAATTTAGATTCAAAGTCTTAGCACATTGAATCATTTTTATCTTGTAACAAATACCAAAAGGACATCCAGAAAAAGAAATAATACATCTATTTGTATAAAAATCGATGTGGCATAAAATATGCATGCACCAATTTGTATGAGGCAAAAAATAATATGCAGTACAAAACTTAATGTTCTGGCTTCTTAAAATTGGTCACTGCACAATGCGTAACTTAACATGCCACATTGAATTATGTGAAGTCACAACAACATAATCTAAAATGATAATGGAACGACGCAAATATGCCTAAGTAAACAAAATTGTTTTGATGACCAAGATTTATAACTCATACAGTGTCAGTCAATAGCTATAAAGGAATAAAAAAAAATTAATCAATCATTATGCCATCATCATGTCATCACTACAAATGACTACTCCAAAAGAAATTAAATTTGGAATAAAGAATTCCATCAATAGTTTCCTTATGAGAAACGGCACGGTGTCTTTTGAATTTTGAAGAAATCATTCACAATTCTCATATATCTCTCATAAAATTTTGCAATCCAAATAAATCCATCCTAACAATCAACAGGTAAATAATATGAGGTTGGTTTTTTATCGGTAGAAAAAAGGTTTTATGTTTTTTTTTTTAAACATAAATAGGTAAATAAATAGCGGTTAAGGAAGATAATTCACCATTTTCTTTTTTGTATGTTCATTTTTAGTGGAAATTTGTAATTTAGTAGTAACTTCTCTTTAACCTCTCTCACTTATCTCTTCTAACCGGGTCGGGTCAGTCCACATTAAACAGTCCACAAACCATAATCCAACAATATCAAAAATCAAATTCAATGAATATTCGTCTTTTAAGTTCCTTGAAAAGATTACTCCTGCGCATCTATTTAATATAAGATTTTTTTTTCATTTTTTTTGCACCTAGAAGTGTAGAGCATGTTTCCCTCTCGAATCTTGGAATGAATCACTTATTTGAGAACTAGTCTAACTCATGCTTTCATTTTGTGAGCATGCATGCCATTTTGTGAGGAACTTTAATACATTAATAGTTGATTTGACGATGCCACGACCCAAATTTCCTTCCGTAGTATATTATGATGGCACATAGTCTTAGGAATTAGGTAAGCCTAACATTAACTGAAATGATAACCATATTTAACGTCTAAAAATTTCAAAATAAAAATCTCTATAAAAACTTACAATCCCAAAACTGGTAGTACCAGTCATAATCTCTATTGAGTTTGCTAAAAAGCCTACAAATACAACTGTTTTGAAATAGTGCAAATACAAAATCAGAAGGTGATTTCGAAGCCTGCGAACGCAATCGCAATCGCAGGTTTACCTTAAGTCTCCCCAGCAAGATCTATACAACTAAAAAACGATCGGCTGACTCCGATATACTTGGATCTGCACAAAAATATGCAGAAGAGTAGTATGAGTATACCACAGTGGTACCTAATCAAGACTAATCTTTGTGGAGTAGTGACAAGGGACAGTCAAGAAACCTACTGGACTGAGTAACCTGGACAAGTATAAGTATAGAACCAACAGAATACGATTTCTCTAAAAAAAACTACGCATAATGACAACGATAAGACGGTGCTTGCGATAAGATATAGTTTTAACAGTTAGTAGAAGAACACAACAAGTAATAACACAGTAGAGTAAGCTGAACACAGTTTAGATCCGGTAAAAACAAATAAAGGAAAAATAAGTAGCAACTCGATAAGAATAACCGCTAAAGAAACCAGGTTTATCCAATAATCTCCACGAGATATCAACCTCAAAATAATCACAATTCACGGGTCGCAATTCGTGAACCCTAATAACTCGGTATCTTGTGCCCTCATTACAACTTGTAACTTCACGGACGACTCACGCGCCAATATAACAATTCTCATATAGAAGGCAAATAAACGAGGGTATGTATGAATGATCAATAACATCAGGATCCATCTACTTAAGCGGATGAGGGTGATTAGTTAAGTGTATGCTTGTGCAAGTGTTCTATCATAGTTCAGGCCAACGAGTAGGGGTAGAGGAAAATGAACGGCACATAAGAGACGATCTACACGATTTTCACAAGGTAAAACTCATAAAAGTTAGGCACGCCACTACACAAATATCAACAACAACAATTCCCCCAGGCCATCTCAAGTCATCAGAGATCAATCCCGGCATAGCCCACCTTGTCTCGCCATGTGCGCAAACCCACATATATAACATGCCTTGTCAAGCCGCATGTGCAAATATCAATAGTAACAATAACATGGCAGAAACCTCGTGCGAACACCCGAACAAAACCTCCGAACAATATCACGTGCCAAAAACACAACATCACAATAGAATGACTTTCACAACATGTGCCCATATTCTACATCATTTCATCTAAACAGTGCCAATACCGCAACCGCGCATAGCCCTCGACTCAACAAAACTGAGTACAACAGCAACAACAACAACAATAATAGCACAAGAATACGACAAGTAAAACAACTCAAGAGCTTTGGATCACAAAAAAAGGTAGAACGAGCTCACAAAAAATAAACACAATAGGAATACTAGTCTCAATAAGAATGGCTCAACAAGGGAGAAATAATATGTAAGAAAGGATTCCAATTAAGGATGAGCCAACTACGATAAAGGATGACTAACCTTCATTTAGGGTTGAGCAATTACTAATAGATGCAACAAATGCAATTAAGGATAAGCAACAGAAAAGATAATCATAACCTCAAATAAGGACAGACATTTACAGAAGAGATAATAATGATTTCAATTAAGGATAAGCAATTAGGAAGTGATAGAATGGCAATCGAAGAGGGAACAACTTCAGTTAAGGCACACAAGAGTCAAATAGACAATAAGGGTGGAACATGAAGCAATTAATTCCAATCAAGACACGTAGAGGTGAAACTAGCAAATGGGGAACTTAACAAAACAAAACAACTTCATATCTAATGAACATAAGAACCTAAGATCCCTAGAAGGTCAAATTTACACAAATAAGCCTGAACACGTACTAGTCACCTCGTATATACGGGCTTCACATGACACAATTAGCATAAAAGGCTCAAATCCTAAGGGATTATTCCCCCACACGAAGTTAGGAAAGATACTTACCTCAAAGAAGAAAGATCATTACTCTAAAATGAACTTCTCGAGTGAAATAACCTCCAGACGGCTCAAATCTAGCCAAAATAACTTCAAAGCATAAAAAAAACTCATAAGAAACTATTCCGGATAACAAAGCTTCAATATTTATCAAAACCTAAAAATCAACCCAAAAGTCGACCCCCGGGCCCTCACCTCGAAAACCGGCAAATTTCACATAACCCTAACACCCATTTCGATATGAGTTCAACCATACAAAAATTATCAAATTCTGATACCAATTCATTCCTCAAATTATCATTTTACATTTTGAAAGGTTTCCTCAAAAATCACCATTTTTCTTTAACTCAAAACACTAATTTAATGATAAAAATAAAGATAGAATCATGAAATGTGATAAATTCCGGGTGAAGAACACTTACCCCACTGATTTTCTTGAAAAACCCACGAAGAATCGCTCAAACCGAGTTCTACAACTCAAAAAATTGATAAAAAAGCATAACCCTCGAAATAGAGTACTTTATATTTTGCCTAGTGATAATACATCGCGATCATGAAACATCTCTTGCGATCGCGAAGAAAAAAAATGAAGGCTGCCCAAAACGTGCTATGCGAACGCGACGATGAGCTTGCGAATGTGGTGACAAAAACTCTAGACCTTACGCGAACGCGTATGTGAACTCGCAAACACGAAGAGAAGTTTCCTGATGCCCTATTCTGCCTTACCTCTACGTGATTGCGGACAACTGAGTGAGAACGTGAAGGCAAAGATCTTCCAACCTTCGCGAACGCGAGCCCCTCTTCGCGAACTCAAAGGGAAAATGCTGTCTGCCTCCCAATAACACTATGGAGACACGATTGCTTCATCGAAAACGCGATGAAGGCGCATCAACTGACAGAACCATCTCTTCAAAATAAGAGGAAATGGTCCGAAGCTCGTCCGCAAATCACCCGAGCCCCTCGGGACCCTGTCCGAATATACCAACCAGTACTATAACACAACAATGGACCTACTCAATGCACCAAATCACATCAAACAACGTCGAAACTACGAATCGCACCATGAATCGAACTCATGAACTTTCAAATCTTCCAACTTCTAAAACTCGCGCCGAAACCCATCAAATTAACTCGGAATAACGTCAAATTTTTTCATGGAAGTCCCAGATGATATAACAGAGCTAATCGAACTCTCGAAATTGCATTTTGATCTCGATATCCCCGACGTCAACTCTCGGTCAAACCTCTCAATCTTTCAAAACTTCAACTTTTCAAATTTCGCCGAAATGCTTCAAATTGACCTACAAACTTCTAAATCCGAATCTGGACACACGCCTAAGTCCAAGTCACCATACGAAACTGTTGGAATCTTCAAAACACCATTTCGGAGTCGTTTTCTCAAAGTCAAAACTCCGGTCAACTCTTACCGCTTAAGCTTCCAAAACTAAAATTCTTCTTCCCAATTGATCTCGAATCATCCGAAAATCGAACTCGACCACACATGTAAGTCAAAACACATAATACGGAGCTGCTCAAGATCTTATGCCGCCTAAGGAGTCGCTAATACTCAAAACGACCGGTCAGGTCGTTATAAAAGAATTGGACGTGGTTCATATAATTGAAGAACTTGCTAGACGTTTACTTCCTAGTGGGTGTTAACTTTCTCTTCAAAATAAACTATTGAGATAATATGGATCATGCTAAATATAAGGTTCAATTGCTGATGTTAATGAATGCAGATGATATAAATGAGTGAGAAATAGTAGTTAAAGATTGGGTGAGTCGATATTCGGCCGATTTCGAATTGCATCGTTATGGGTAGGCCTAAGGCAAAGAATTTATAGTCATCGAATTGATCAGATGTAGAGGTTAGTCAACATAATTAGGTTATTTATTGTATAGGTTAAGAACATAGTGAGTGTTAACTGTCTCTTCAAAATAAACTATTGAGCTAACATAGATCATGCTAAAAATAAAGTTCAATTGCTGAAGTTAATGGATATAGATAGTATAAATGAGTGGAAAATAATGAATAAAGGTTGGGGAAGTCGAAATTTCAATTGTATCGTTATCGGTAGGCCTAAGGCTAAAGCCAAATAATAGTCATTGAATAGATCAAGTCAAGAAGTTAGTGATATAGTTAGGCTTATTTTTTAGATTAAGTATAATTAGGACGTTATCGAACACGTGCCTACGACCACACGGTTTGAATGTTTTCAAGAGCATAAATAACTAATCAGTGTTTTGTGTACTTGAGCATGTGGGAATGAGCTTGTCTGAGAGTGTCAAAGTACAGTTATGAACCACATGACAATTGATTGGCTCAAGTGATATTTATGATATTTCTGTGACCATCACGTGAAAATATATTTCATGTAGGTTGCTAAATGAATAATGACTTCATTGGACTTCATTGGTGACCTATTCGACTTTTAGTGGCGACATAGTCAACATTTAATGGTGACTAAAGTTGCTATATGATATTTAGCTTAAAATATATACATATTTGTATGTATATCGCCTCATATTTTATTTTTGTGTCGTGGATTTAGGATGTAAAATGTGTTAATTTATATTAATTTGAGGTGTTTTTATGTGTAGGAATTATCCGGGAGCAATTGGGGGTGAAATGTGCTAATTAGAGCCAAAAATGACAAAAACTGAAAAATGGGCATTTCCAGCGCCACATGCAGCGCCCCACGCTACCTGTGGCACCAGAATCAGTAAGCTAAAAAACACCAGCGCCAGGGACGGCGCCTAGCGCTGGGCTAGGTGCTGAAGGCGTGAAGTCAGTCCAAATTTGCCCGGGACAATGTTATTTCGGCCCTAGACCTACCCAACACGTATAAAAGCAAGACTAATCTTATTTGAGAGGGGGTACGTCATTTTTGAGGGAGATTACACACGAGAAACAATCAAAAGCGAAGAGATCTCAGTTTTCTTCATCTTTTCTTAGTATTTTCAATTATTCAACACTTATAAAATTGTTTGCTATTATCATGAGTGGCTAAAAATCCATTGTTATGGGGTTGTGATTTAGCCATGAATATTATTGTTTAACATTGGCTTAACCTTGATTACAATTCACTAATATATGGTTGTTTCTTCAATTCTGTGATTAATTGCTTAATTGTCTGGCCAGCAGTTAGGTTCTATTTACTATCTATGTTATGCTTGGGAAAGCCATGTTTAGATTAGAAGAGAATTAAAGAGAGCAATCTCTTAAATCTTAAGAGGGCGGATTTGTGGTTAGGATGGAAATATACCTAGTCACCGTGCTTAATTAAATATTATAATCTTAATGCATTCTTAATAGATTAATTTCATAGGAATATAGGCGTTAATCTATTTTGAATAGGCGAGTAGTACTTCGTGTAACGATCCGACCAGTCATTTTACTTTCTAGAACCACGTGCCCCTAAATAAGACTTCCTTTATTTGCCTTTATTGATTTATGACTTACGGAGATGGTTGGTTCGGGAACTGGAAGAGTTTGGATTGGAATTGGAACACTTAGTTCCTTAAGGTTGGCCTTAAAGGCCAAGTTTGACTTTGGTCAACCCTTTTAGTAAACAACCTCGGAATCGGGATTTGAAGGTTCCAATAGGTTCGTATGATGATTTTGGACTTGGGCATATGTTCGGAACGGGTTTTGGACGACCCGGGGGCGTTTCGGCGCCAAATAGTGAAATATGATTCTTGAAGTTCAAAAATTGAGGTTTGGAACGTGTTTTAATGATATCGAGGTCCGAACGGAAATTCGAGACCGGGACTGTAGTGTCATTTATGACTTGCTCGTAAAATTTGGTGTCTTTCCAAGTAGTATAGGTATGTTTCGGCGTGTTAGAAGTGAAATTAAGAACTTAAAGTTCATAAGTTGAACTAATTGGTTTTAGTGTGTGATTCTTGATTTTAGTGTTTTTTCGAGTAATCCGAGGGTTCGAGCGAGTCCATTTTATGATTTAGGACTTGTTGGTATGTTTGAACGGGGCCTCGGGGGCCCCGGATGTCATTCAGACATCGCGCGAGGCGAGTCCCAGCTCAAAGAGAGCTGCTGGTGCACCAGATCTGGTGCGCACCTGCGATTGGCTAGTCGCAGGTGCGAGACCGAAGATGCAGTCAAAGCCTCGCAGATGCGGTCATCGAGGGGATGTCCAGGACCAAAGATGCGGTCCTTCTTCATAGAAGAGGAGCCACAGGTATGGGACCCCTTCCGCAGGTGCGATCCATGTCATCCCCTCCCCTTTCTGCAGATGCGGACCTTGATCCGCAGAAGTGAGATCGCAGGTGCGGTCCACTCGCCGCAGGTGCAAAATCATTGGAGGCAGTGAGATCGTTTTAAATCAAGACTTAGGCTCATTTGAGGGAATCTACCACAACGTTGGGCAATTAGGAGCTCCCAAAGAAAAGATTTCGACTTAGCACATTGAGGTAATGTATTTGCTACTTAATGTGAGTTTATTACTTAGTTTTTGGGTAGATTAACACCCAAAGATTTCTGAAAATTATGGGTTTAGGGTAAAACCTAGGGTTTTGATAAAAATAGGATTTAACCACGAAATTTGTTATGGAATCTAGTAAAAATCACATATTCTTGATCCTTAGGTTATGAGTAACAACTTTCTTTAAGAATTTTCGAAATCCGAGCATGTGGGTCCGGGGTGAATTTTAAGAATCTTACAAATTGGCTTGGGTAATCACTTAAATGGTAGAATTATGGACTTTCGAGCATAGATTGACTAGTTTATGTAATGTTTGGCTAGTTTCGAGTTGTTGGGCGTCAAATTTGGAAGTTTGAGCGCATTCTTGAATTGGGAAGTTGGCTTTATACGAGGTAAGTTTCCTTTCTAACCTTGTAATATAGAATTTTCTCCATGGGAGAAATAATTTATTATGTGAACAACTTTGGGGGACTATGTACGAGGGTCCGTGCGTAGTGATTATTATTGCCATGTCCGGGTAGTTTAGGCTTACACCATGCCTTGTGAACATTGTTAATTGATTTATATGCATGGTCATCATTGAGTGAAAGTTTACATCAATATCTTAAGAGTTTAAAGGCTTCAAGTAAGTCATTAATTTGAAAAAAAATGAATTGAGAAAAATGTGTTATGTTTATGTGAAACCACTTCGCGATTATATTCCGCGTGCGGGTGATTTCTTCCAATACTCTCATGGGAGCGGGTCATTCGCCTGGGCAAGTTAATAGATGCTCTATGGTTCGCAGCGTTCGACCCTTCGGCAGTGCATGTTTACTTTTATTTTGGTTCGAGTCGTACATCCTCGGCATATTATGCGCATGTTAACTTTCTTGGTATTTTCCTGTGATTGTCAAACCGTTAAAAAGGCCTTGAAGAATAAAATTGTAATCTGTTTAATAGGAGCTGGCACCTAAATGCACATGTGGAAAGATTTATCATTTCATGTCCTTATTGTTATTTATCTTTGATATTCATGCTTAGCCTTATAATTTAATAAATTGTTTGACCCTAGTGAGTATCAAGTCAACCTCTCGTCACTACCTCTTCGAGATTAAACTGGATATTTACTGGGTACATAATGTTTATGTACTCATGCTACGCTTATGTACTTAATTGTACAGGTTTTGAGGCAGGTACATCTGGTTATTAGTCTGGAGCACGTTCTTGACTCCTCGAGATCAGATATTCCACGGTGAGTTGTTTTCCCTGGGTACCGTTCAGCAGCACGTTGGAGTCTTTCCCTTTTGTTATCCTATCTATATCCTCTCATACAGTAGGATAGGCATATTCTTTTGATTTCCCTCTACTAGATGCATGTACACTTGTGACACCAGTTCCTGGCGCACACATTGGTAGACTATTCTTTTGGAATGTAATTATTTAAATTTAACTTCTTGATCGTTGCAAGTAAATTTGCTTCGGTATTTATCATTTTCTCAGGTATTGCGACAAAATTTGAGTATTATTAATAAAGTTTTATAAAATTAAATGGAACGCACTAGATTAATAAGGTTGGCTTGCCTAACATCGGCGTTCGGCGCTATCGCGACCTAGATTAGGGTTTGGGTCGAGACAACATGGTATCAGAGCTCTAGGGTTCACGTAGGTCTCACAAGTAATGTGCAAACCCAATAGAGTCTTACGGATCGGTAAGGAGACATTTGTATTTATCTTTAGGAGGCTATAGGGTGTTAGGAAATCTCTCTTTATTCACCCTCTGTTGTGCAGTTGATAGTATATTAAATCTCACTCTTCTATTCTCTCACGGATGGTAAAGATGCGCACGATTGACGTTCTGGACTTGGGGGGAGCCGCTCCCCCCGTTGCTAGAGGCCGAGGCAGAGGCCGGGGGAGGGCACCGACTGAGGTAGGGGACGAGGGCATCCTAGAGCTACCCCAGTTGCACCACCAGCGGATCCGGCAGAGGATCCCGTCGTTGAGGAGCAGGGCGAGGTGCCCGTAGCAGATCCTGCCCCGGTGGATTTCATGACAGCGCCGGGCTTCCAGGAGATCATGGGCCGTATGATGCGGTTCATGGACACTATGACCCATGCTGGTTTATTTTCGGCGGACCCGGCCACTTCTCAGTTGGGATGGGGAGCACAGACCCCTACTGCCCAGGCCTTAGGACATGCAACTGCAGTTTATCAGACTCCGGGTACCCTACCTGTGGGCGGAGCCCAGCCAGTTACAGCAGTAGCACCTGAGGCCCGACCAGCTACGGACGATGATCTACAGAAGTTATTAGACATATGGACTAGGCTTCACCCTCCTGTCTTCGAGGGTGAGAGTCATGAGAATACTCAGGATTTTATTGATAGGTGCAGGGACATACTACACAACATAAGGATACTGGAATCTCATGGGGTTGACTTCACCACTTTCCATCTAGAGGGAAGGGCCCATAGATGGTGGCAATCTTATATTCTTGGCAGGTCAGCGGATTCCCCCCCCCCCCTCACTTGGGAGAACTTCACTCGGTTATTCGTGGACAGGTATATCCCACCATCTGAGAGGGAAGAGTTGCGCTACCAGTTCGAGCAGCTTGAGTTGGGTCAGATGTCAGTGACCGACTATGAGGAGGGGTTTTCTGAGTTGTCTCATCACGTACTTATGATACTTCCTACTGATGTAGAGAGACTACGAAGATTTGTAGCAGGGTTGCACTCTGGTATTAGGGCCAACATGGCCCCAGAGGTGGATATGGGGACTCCTTATCAGCTAGTAGTGGAGATTGCCCGCAGGATTGAGGGCTATCGTCTGAGGGGTAGAGAGCAGGGGCAGCAGGATAAGAGAGCTCGATTTTCTGGAGATTTTAGAGGTGCTCCGGTTATGAGTAGAGGTCAGCTTACGAGGGGCCAGCCCAGCAGGCCTCCATATTCGGCACCACTACTACCTCCTCGAGGCGCTCCAGTGAGTCCTTATCTCACTGCCATGCCGGAGAGTTCTTATCGTCGACCAGCTATTCAGGGTTTCTTCCAGCGGGTATTATGGTCATCAGGGTTCTTCTAGCGCCTATTTCAGTGCCATGCTAGAGAGTTCATACCGTCCCCCGACCATTCAGGGTTCCTCCGGTGGGTATTCCGTAACCAGGGTCAGTCTTCAGGGCAGCAGTCTATGGTGCCGAGAGTTTGTTACGAGTGTGAGGATCCAGGTCATATGAAGAGTTTTTTCCCTGGCCATTAGCCTATGATTTCAGCACCAGCAGTCCGACCACCTAGAGGGGAGGACAAGTGGGTAGGGGTCGTCCTATAGGTGGAGGGCAGACAGGGGGAGCTCAGCCAACTTCTATTCAGTCGGGTGGAGGCCAGCCAACCGATGTTCCATCCAAATTCTATGATTTTTCGGCCAGACCAGATGCATTGGCCTCAGACACCGTTATCACAGGTATTATCTCCGTCTGCGGTGTGGAGGCTTTAGTATTATTTGACCCAGGGTATACCTATTATATGTACCACCTCTATTTGCTCATTTCCTGGGTGTTCCTCGTGAGTCTTCGGGTACTCATGTTTATGTGTCCACTCTTGTGGGCGATTCTGTGGTTGTGGACCGGATCTATTGGTCCTGTGTGGTCACATTCTGTGGGTTCGATACTAGAGCGGACCTCTTGTTACTTGATATGACCGACTTTGAGGTCATCCTGGGAATGGATTGTTTATCTCCTTACCACGCCATCTTATATTGTCATGCCAAGACTATTACATTAGCCATGTCTGAGTTTTCGAGATTGGAGTGGAGAGGTTCCTCAGTTACTGCAGCCAGTCGGGTTATTTATTTTCTGAAGGCTCGATGTATGGTCAAGAAGGGTTGTTTGGCTTATCTCGCTTATGTGCAGCACACCACCGCAGAGTCTCTGATGATCTATTCAGTGCCAGTAGTTCGCCGATGTGTTTCTTTCTGACCTCCCAGGCATGCCACCAGATCATAATATTGATTTTTGCATTGACTTGGCTCCAGGAACACAACCTATATCCATTCCACCGTACCGTATGGCTCCGAAAGAATTGAAATAATTGAAAGAACAGCTCGAGGAGTTTCTAGCTAAGGGGTTTATTAGACCGAGTGTACCACCTTGGGGTGCTCCAGTGTTATTTGTGAAGAAGAAGGATGAGACTATGCAGATGTGTATCGACTACTGCCAGTTGAACAAAGTTACAATCAAGAACAAGTAGTCGTTGCCGCGCATCGATTATTTGTTTGACCAGTTGCAGGGTGCTAGGGTGTTTTCTAAGATCGACCTGAGATCTGGGTATCATCAGTTGAGAATTCGGGACTCAGATGTTTCGAAGACTGCCTTCCGTACTAGATATGGTCATTACGAGTTCGTGGTGATGTCTTTTAGCTTGACCAATTCCCCAGCAGCGTTTATGGATTTGATGAACAGGGTGTTCAGGCCTTATATTGATTCCTTTATCATTGCCTTCATTGATGACATTTTGATCTACTCACATAGCCTGGGGGAGCACGAGCAGCATTTGAGAGTAGTGCTCCAGACCTTGCGAGAACAAAAGTTGTATGCTAAGTTCTCCAAGTGTGAGTTTTGGTTAGATTCGGTAGCATTCTTGGGATATCTGGTGTCCATAGAGGGTATCAAGGTTGATCCTAAGAATATTGCGGTAGTTCAGAGTTGGCCATGCCCTACTTTAGCAACCGAGATCAGGAGTTTATTGGGGTTGGCAGGTTATTATCATCGGTTTGTGGAGGGCTTTTCATCCATTGCATCCCCTATGACTAGGTTGACCCAGAAGGGTGCCCCGTTCTGATGTTCTGAAGAGTGCGAGGGGAGCTTTCAGAAGCTCAAGACAGCTTTGACCACAACACCAGTTCTAGTGTTGCCTTCCGGTTTAGAGATGTATACAGTTTATTGCGACATTTCGGGCGTTGGCTTAGGATATGTATTGATGCAGGAGGGATGAGTTATTGATGAAGACTCATGAGAAGAACTACCCCGTGCACTATTTGGAGTTGGCAGCAATTGTTCATGCTCTTAAGATTTTGAGGCATTACTTTTATGTAGTGTCTTGTGAGGTTTATACGGACCACCGCAGCTTACAGGACCTGTTCAAGCAAAGGGACCTTAATTTGAGGCAGCGTAGGTGGCTTGAGTTACTGAAGGATTATGGCATCACCATTATTTATCATTCCGGCAAGGCGAATGTGGTTGCAGAAGCCTTAAGCAGGAAGGTGGAGAGTATGGGTAGCTTGGCAGTCATTTTATAGGAGGAGAGGCTACTAGCCCTGGACATTCAGTCCTTGGCTAACAGAGTTTTGAGTCTGGACATTTCAGAGCCCAGTCGAGATCTTGCATTTGTTGTTGCTCAGTCGACATTATTAGGATAGATCAAGGCTCGGCAGTTCAATGATCCGCACTTGGCAGTTCTCAGAGAGACAGTACTACATGGTGGTACCAAGGAGGTTTCTATTGGCGAGGATGGTGTCCTGCGACTTCAGGGTCGCCTATGTGTTCCTAATGTTGATGGCCTAAGGGAGAGGATTCTAGAAAAGGCACACAGTTCACGGTATTCTACTCTTCCAGGTGCTACAAAGATGTATCGTGACCTGAGGCAGCACTACTGGTGGCGGCGGATGAAGAAAGACATAGTGGAGTATGTGTCTAGATGTCTAAATTGCCAGCAGGTTAAGTATGAGCACTAGAGGCCAGGAGGCCTACTCCAGCAGATGCCCATACTGGAGGTGAAATGAGAGCTCATCACTATGGACTTTGTAGTTGGGTTGCCGCGGACCTTGCGGAAGTTTGATGCGGTTTGGTTTATTGTAGATAGGTTGAGCAAGTCAGCACATTTCGTCCTGTAGCTACTACTTATACTTCAGAGAGGTTGGCTCAGATCTACATTCAGGAGATAGTCTGGTTGCATGGTGTGCTCGTGTCCATCATATCAGATAGAGGTCCTCAGTTCACCTCGCACTTCTGTAGAGCCGTACAGAGTGAGTTAGGCACCCGTGTAGAGCTCAGCACATCATTTCAGCCTCAGACCGACTGGCAGTCGGAGCGGACAGTCCAGATAATGGAGGACATGCTCAGGGCATGTGTGATTGACTTTGGAGGGCAGTGGGATCAGTTCTTGCCCTTGGCCGAGTTTGCGTACAACAACAACTACCAGTCCAGCATTGAGATGGCCCCATTTGAGGCTCTATATGGTTGGCGATGCCGTTCTCCCATCGGGTGGTTTGAGCCTAGCGAGGCTAAGCTATATGGCACTGACTTGGTAAAGGATGCCTTGGAAAGGGTAAAGTTGATTCAGGAGAGGCTTCGCACGTCACAGTCCAGACAGAAGAGTTACGCGGATCAGAAGGCGCGTAATGTATCATTCATGGTTGGCGAGAAGGTTCTCTTTAAAGTCTCGCCGATGAAGGGTAATACGAGGTTCGGTAAGAAGGGTAAGTTGAGCCCAAAGTTTATAGGCCCATTCGAGGTGTTGAGGAGAGTTGGGGAGGTTGCTCATGGGCTTGCTCTACCTCCCAGCTTATCAGGTGTTCATCCACTTTTTAATGTATCTATGCTCTGGAGATACCACGCCGACTTGTCTCATGTGTTAGAATTCAGTACCATTCAGCTAGACGAGAGGTTGGGCTACAAGGAAAAGCCAGTTGCTGTTATTGATAGGCAGGAGCGCCAGTTGAGGTTTAAGAGGGTTTCCTCCGTGAAGCTCCAGTGGAGGGGCCAACCAGTCGAGGAGGCGACTTGGGAGTCCGAGGAGGACATGCAGAGCAGATATCCACACCTATTCAGCACTCCAGGTATGTTTCTAGGCTCGTTCGAGGATGAACGTTTGTTTAAGAGGTGGAGAATGTAACGACCCGATCGGTAATTTTGCTTTATCGAACCTCGTGCCCCTAAATAATACTTCATGTATTTGGTTTTTTTGATTTAATACTTACGCGGATGGTTGGTTCGGGAATTGGAAGAGTTTGGGTTGGAATTGGAACACTTAGTTCCTTAAGGTTAGCCTTAAAGGCCAACTTTGATTTTGGTCAACCTTTTTTAGTAAACGACCTCGGAATCGAGATTTGAAGGTTCCAATAGGTTTGTATGATGATTTTCGACTTGGGCGTATGTTCGGAATGGGTTTTGAATGACCCGGGGGCGTTTTGGCGCCAAATAGTGAAATATGATTCTTGAAGTTCAAAAATTGAGGTTTGGAACGTGTTTTACTGATATCGAGGTCTGAACGTAAGTCTGAGACCGGGAATACTTCCGTAGTGTCATTTATGACTTGCTCGCAAAATCTGGTGTCATTCTGAGTAGTATAGATATATTTCAGCGTGTTGGAAGTGAAATTAAGAACTTAAAGTTCATAAGTTGAACTAATTGGTTTTAGGGTGTGACTCTTGGTTTTAGGGTTGTTTCGAGCATTCCTAGGGTTAGAGCGAGTCCGTTTTATGATTTAGGACTAGTTGGTATGTTTGAATAGGGCCTCTGGGGCCCTGGAAGTCATTCGAATGTCGCGGCGAGTCCCATCTCAAAGAGCGCTGCTGGTGCACCAGATCTGGTGCAATCGCACCTGCGATTGGCCAGCCGCTGGTGCGAGACCGCAGATGTGGTCGAAGCCTCGTAGATGCGGCCGTCGAGGGGATGCCTAGGATCCGCAGATGCGGTCCTTTCTTCGCAGAAGCGCTGCCGCAGGTGCGGGACCCCTTTCGCAGGTGCGGTCCAGGCCACCCCCTCCCCTTTTCGTAGATGCAGACCTTGATCCGCAGAAGCGAGACTTAGGTGTGGTGCACTCGCCGCAGATGCTAAATCACTGGAGGCAGTGAGGTCGTTTTAAATCAAGACTTAGGCTCATTTTAGGGATCTATCACAACCTTGGGCGATTTAGGAGCTCCCGCAGCAGAGATTTCGACTTAGCACCTTGAGGTAATGTATTTCCTGCTTAATGTGAGTTTATTACTTAGTTTTTGGGTAGATTAACACCCAAAGATTTGTGAAAATTATGGGTTTAGGGTAACACCTAGGATTTTGATAAAAATAGGATTTAACCACGAAATTTGTTATGGAATATAGTAAAAATCACATATTATTGATCCTTAGGTTATGGGTAACAACATTCTTTAAGAATTTCTGAAATACGAGCATGTGGGCCCGGGGGTGAATTTTAGGAATCTTACAAATTGGCTTGGGTAATTACTTAAATGGTAGAATTATGGAATTTCGAGCATATATTGACTAGTTTATTATTCCGGAGCACATTCTTGACTCCTCGAGATCAGAGATTCAATGGTGAGCTGTTTTCCATGGGTACTGTTCAGCAGCACGTTGGAGTCTTTCACTTTTGTTTTCCTGTATATATCCTCTCATACAGTAGGATAGGCGTATTCTTTTGATTTCCCTCTACTAGATGCTTGTACACTTGTGACACAAGTTCCTAGCGCACACATTGGTAGACTATTCTTTTGGAATGTAATTATTTAAATTTAATTTCTTGATCATTGGAAGTAAATTTGCTTCGATATTTATCATTTTCTCAAGCATTAAAACAAAATTTGAGTATTGTTAATAATGTTTTATAAAATTAAATGGAGCTCACTAGACTAATAAGGTTGGCTTGCGTAACATCGGCGTTGGGCGCTATCGCGACCTAGATTAGGGTTTGGGTCATGACACTTCGAGAGAAGGCTATGAGAGCAATTATTGATTAACTAGAAACAATGAGTGAATTGTATGAAATATAGAGTTAACTAGAACACGTGATAAAAAGATTCAAAAAATAGATTTTTAGGTAGATCATAGATTGACTAGTTTATGTAATGTTTGGCTAGTTTTGAGTTGTTGGGCATTAAATTTGGAAGTTTGAGCGCATTCTTGAATCGGGAAGTTTTCTATATATGATGTAAGTCTCCTTTATAACCTTGTAAGAGGGAATTTTCCCTAGAGGAGAAATACATTATTATGTGAACAACTGTGGGGGACTACGTACGTACTAGGCGACAAGGGTCCGTGCGTAGTGACTATTCTTAGCATGTCCGGGTATTTTAGGCTTACACCATGCCTTGTGAACATTGATAATTGATTTATATGCATGGTCATCATTGAGTGAAAGTTTACATCAATATCTTAAGAGTTTAAAGGTTTCAAGTAAGTCATTAATTTGAAAAAATATGAAATGAGAAGAATGTGTTATGTTTATGTGAAACTACTTCGCGATTATATTCCGCGAGCGGGTGATTTCCTCCACTACTCTCATGGGAGCGGGTCGTTCGCCTTGGAAGGTTAATAGATGCATCTACGGTTTTCACCGTTCGACCCTTCGGCAGTGCACATTTACTTTTCTGTTGGTTCGAGTCGTACTTCCTCGGCATATTATGCGCATGTTAATTTGCTTTGTATTTTCCTGTGATTGTCAAACCGTTAAAAAGGCCTTTAAGAATAAAATTGTAATCTGTTTAATAGGAGTTGGCACCTAAATGCACCTGTGGAAAGATTTATCATTTTCTCAAGCATTGCAACGGTAGGGTAGGTGTATTCTTTTGATTTCCCTCTACTAGATGCATGTACACTTGTGACACCAGTTCCTGGGGCACACATTGGTAGACTATTCTTTTGGAATGTACTTATTTAAATTTAACTTCTTGATCATTGAAAGTAAATTTGCTTTGATATTTATCATTTTCTCAAGCATTGCAACAAAATTTAAGTATTTTTAATAAAGTTTTATAAAATTAAATGGAACTCACTAGACTAATAAGGTTGGCTTGCCTAACATCGGCGTTGGGCGGTATCGCGACCTAGATTAGGGTTTGGGTCATGACACTTCGGGAGAACGATATGAGAGCAATTATCAATTAACTAGCAACCATGAGTGAATTGTATGAAAGGGAGAGTTAACTAGAACACAGGATAAAAAGATTCAAAAAATAGATTTTAAGGTAGGTCATAGATTGACTAGTTTATGTAATGTTTGGCTAGTTTCGAGTTGTTGGGCGTCAAATTTGGAAATTTGAGCGCATTCTTGAATTGGGAAGTTGGATTTATACGAGGTAAGTCTCCTTTCTAACCTTGTAAGAGGGAATTTTTCCCATAGGATAAATAATTTATTATGTGAACAACTGTGGGGGACTACGTACATACTAGGTGACGAGGGTTCGTGCGTAGTGACTATTCTTGCTATGTCTGGGTAGTTTAGGCTTACATCATGCCTTGTTAACATTGCCAATTGATTTTTATGCATGGTCATCATTGAGTGAGTGCTTACATCAATATCTTAAGAGTTTAAAGGTTTCAAGTACGTCATTAATTTGAAAGAAAAATGAATTGAGAAGAATTTGTTATGTTTATGTGAAACCGCTTCGCGATTATATTCCGCGACCGGGTGATTTACTCCATTCCTCTCATGGGAGCGGGTCATTCACCTCGGCAGGTTAATAGGAGTTGGCACCTAAATGCACCTGTGGAAAGATTTATCATTTCATGTCCTTATTGTTATTTATCTTTGATATTCATGCTTAGCCTTATAATTTAATAAATTTTTTGGCCCTAGTGAGTGTCAAGTCGACCTCTCGTCACTGCCTCTTCAAGATTAGACTGGATATTTACTGGGTACATAATGCTTATGTACTCATGCTACGCTTCTATACTTAATTGTACAGCTTCTGAGGCAGGTACAGCTGGTTATTAGTTAGGAGTACGTTCTTGACTCCTCGAGATTAGAGATTCCACGGTGAGCTGTTTTCCCTGGGTACTGTTCAGAAGCACATTGGAGTTTTTCCCTTTTGTTATCCTATCTATATCCTCTCATACAGTAGGATAGGCATATTCTTTTGATTTCCCTTTACTAGATGCATGTACACTTCTGACACCAGGTCCTGGCGCACACATTGATAGACTATTCTTTTGGAATGTAGTTATTCAAATTTAACTTCTTGATCATTGAAATTAAATTTTCTTCGATATTTATCATTTTCTCAAGCATTGCAACAAAATTTGAGTATTGTTAATAAATTTTTATAAAATTAAATGACTAGACTAATAAGGTGTGCTTGCATAACATCGGCGTTGGGCGCTATCGCGGCCTAGATTAGGGTTTGGGTCATGACACTTCGGGAGAAGGCTATGAGAGAAATTATCGATTAACTAGAAACAATGAGTGAATTGTATGAAAGATAGAGTTAACTAGAACACAGGATACAAAGATTCAAAAACTAGATTTGTAGGTAGATTATAGATTGACTAGTTTATGTAATGTTTGGCTAGTTTCGAGTTGTTGGGCATCAAACTTGGAAGTTTGCATTCTTGAATCGGTAAGTTTTCTATATACGAGGTAAGTTTCCTTTCTAAGCTTGTAAGAGGGAATTTTCCCCATAGGAGAAATAATTTATTATGTGAATAACTGTGGGGGACTACGTACGTACTAGGTGACGAGGGTCCGTGCGTAGTGACTATTCTTGGCATGTCCGAGTATTTTAGGCTTACACCATGCCTTGTGAACATTGCTAATTGATTTATATGCGTGGTCATCATTGAGTGAGAGTTTACATCAATATCTTAAGAGTTTAAAGGTTTCAAGTAAGTCACTAATTTGAAAAAAAATGAATTGAGAAGAATGTGTTATGTTTATGTGAAACCGCTTCGCGATTATATTCGGCGAGCGGGTGATTTCCTCCACTACTCTCATGAGAGCGGGTCGTTCACCTCGGAAAGTTAATAGATGCATCTACGGTTTTCAACGTTCGACCCTTCGGCAGTGCACATTTACTTTTCTGTTGGTTCGGGCCGTACGTTCCCAGCATATTATGCACATGTTAATTTGCTTGGTATTTTCCTGTGATTGTCAAACCGTTAAAAAGGCCTTGGAGAATAAAATTTTAATCTGTTTAATAGGAGTTGGCACCTAAATGCACCTGTGGAAAGATTTATCATTTCTTGTCCTAATTGTTATTTATCTTTGATATTCATGCTTAGCCTTAAAATTTAATAAATTGTTTGGCCCTAGTGAGTGTCAAGTCGACCTCTCGTCACTACCTCTTAGAGATTAGACGGTATACTTACTGGTACATAATGTTTATGTACTCATGCTACGCTTTTGTTATTAATTGTACAGGTTCTGAGGCAGGTACATCCGGTTATTAGTCCGGAGCACGTTCTTGACTCCTCGAGATCAGAGATTCCACGGCGAGCTGTTTTCCCTGGGAACCATTCAGTAGCACGTTGGAGTCTTTCCCTTTTGTTATCCTATCTATATCCTCTCATACAGTAGGATAGGCGTATTCTTTTGATTTCCCTCTACTAGATGCATGTAGACTTGTGACACCAGTTCCTGACGCACACAATGATAGACTATTCTTTTGGAATGTAATTATTTAAAGTTAACTTCTTGATCATTAAAAGTAAATTTGTTTCGATATTTATCATTTTCTCAAGCATTGCAACAAAATTTTAGTATTGTTAATAAAGTTTTGTAAAATTAAATGGAACTCACTAGACTAATATGGTTCGCTTGCCTAACACTGGCGTTGGGCGCTATCGCGACCTAGATTAGTGTTTGGGTTGTGACACTTCGGGAGAAGGCTATGAGAGAAATTATCGATTAACTAGCAACCATGATTGAATTGTATGAAAGGGATAGTTAACTAGAACACTAGATAAAAAGATTCAAAAAATAGATTTTTAGGTAGATCATAGATTGACTAGTTTATGTAATGTTTGGCTAGTTTCGAGTTGTTGGGTGTCAAATTTAGAATTTTGAGCGCATTCTCTAATCGGGAAGTTTTATGTATACGAGGTAAGTCTCTTTTCTAACCTTGTAAGGGGGAATTTTCCCCATAGGATAAATAATTTTATTATGTGAACAACTTTGGGGGACTACGTACGTACTAGGTGACGAGGGTCCGTGCGTAGTGACTATTCCTGGCATGTCCAGATATTTTAGGCTTACACCATGCCTTGTGAACATTGTTATGTTTATGTGAAACCGCTTCGCGATTATATTCCCCGAGCGGGTGATTTCCTCCACTACTCTCATGGAAGTGGGTCGTTCGCCTCGGCAGGTTAATAGATAAATCTACGATTTTCACCATTCGACCCTTCCGCAGTGCACATTTACTTTTTGTTGGTTCGAGTCGTACGTTCTCAGCATATTATGCTCATGTTAGTTTTCTTGGTATTTTCCTGTGATTGTCAAACCGTTAAAAACGCCTTGAAGAATAAAATTATAATCTGTTTAATAGGAGCTGGCACCTAAATGCACCTGTGGAAAGATTTATCATTTCTTGTCCTTATTGTTATTTATCTTTGATATTCATGCTTAGCCTTATAATTTAAGAAATTGTTTGGCCCTAGTGAGTTTCAAGTAGACCTCACGTCACTACCTCTTCAAGATTAGACTGGATACTTACTGGGTACATAATGTTTATGTACTCATGCTACACTTCTGTACTTAATTGTACAGGTTCTTAGGCAGGTACATCTGGTTATTAGTCCGGAGCACGTTCTTGACTCCTCGAGATCAGAGATTCCACGGTTAGCTATTTTCCGTGGGTACCGTTCAACAACACGTTGGAGTCTTTCCCTTTTGTTATCCTGTCTATATCCTCTCATACAGTAGGATAGGCGTATTCTTTTGATTTCCCTCTACTAGATGTCTGTACACTTGTGATACCAGTTCTCGGCACACAGATTGGTAGACTATTCTTTTGGAATGTAATTATTTAAATTTAACTTCTTGATCATTGAAAGTAAATTTGCTTCGCTATTTATCATTTTCTCAAGCATTGCAACAAACTTTGAGTATTGTTAAAAAAAATTTATAAATTTAAATGGAACTCACTAGACTAATAAGGTTGGCTTGCCTAACATCGGCGTTGGGTGCCATTGCGACCTAGATTAGGGTTTGGGTCGTGACACTTCGAGATAAGGCTATGAGAAAAATTATCGATTAACTAGCAACCATGAGTGTATTGTATGAAAGGGAGAGTTAACTAGAACACAGGATAAAAAGATTCACAAAATAGATTTTTAGGTAGATCACCCCATAAATAATGACTTTAATGACGACATATTCGGCTTTTCGTGGCGACTATAGTTGCTACTAAATGTCATCACTTATGCGACTAAGATCACCATTAATGTTTGATTAAAAAAGTATGGACCTTTTTGTTAAACTAATTAAATAAGAAGATACAAGGTAAATCCTAGTTAAGGATAATTAATTCTAGATCTGAGATGAATAACATGAATAGAAAAATACAGTTGAGTATAAACACTGGCAATGAATGTGGCCAGATTTAATAGTATGAAAAAACATGCATTAAATAACATTAAATGACAATAAAATTTAAATAAAAAAAAAAGATTCACCCAATCTTGAGTGGGGCGGATCCTCTTTTATTTGATAAAGATGAATGATAGACAAATACAAGAATCTAAGGACCATTTTCGGATCTGGTGGAGGGTATGGGATAACAGATCCCCTAATCTCTTTAGAGAGATGTGTTTATATATTTTTTAGAAAAAAAGAGATTCCCTTTTCAGAAGTCCCCCTCCCTTCCTATTTATAAGGGAAAAACCTTTAAAAAATAGTGTAATTGGAGGGAATATTAGAATATTCCTTTTGAAGATTCCAAAGCAAAACTAGACGCTACTTCTATTTGCACTGCTCGACCTCGGCCTTATAGATCACTGCTCGGCCTCGGTCTTATTGATCAATCTGATCTGCAAGTTACTCATGATGGTTGTCTCCGCATGTCGAATTTCTCTAGTTTGATTTTGACCCATACAGCTAGTCCCTCAGCTTATCAAGGTCATCTTTTGATCGAGCTCGGTGAGAACTTCTTTAATTGTAATTTGAGAAATTCGGATAGGGAGGTCGATTATTGAGGATTGGGGTTGAGGGTGCCGATCTTCGGGTCAAAGTGGTATCCCCGCGGGCTAAACTTGAGCGCAGTTCGATCAGGGCCAATGAGTCGAGTGGTGATTTGATCGAGAATATGGTAAAGTTGGAGAAGGCCGACGAGGCCAGGATGTCGGCGTCGGAGGAGGTTATCTGCGTCCCCAGATCTGGACGGGCGATTCGGCCTTTGCAAGATGCTTTTTCTGATACTTCTTTTGATTTGGAAAGCTACTTTTGCTACTTATTCCTGATTCTATTTTTCTTTTTCTTGAGTGTTTTCCTCGATTGATGGTTTCAAAGGAACCGTTGGTAGGCGTTAACTCGAACGTGATCGAGTGTCGATGTCAAATGTTGCCATATTTAACTCGAACAAGGTCTAGCTGTGAGTCAAGTTCAAGCTAGGTCGAATGTGAGTTGAATGCGAGCAAGGTTGAATGTTAATTCGGTCGAGGAGGCCGAATGTTAATTTGAGTGAGATCGAATGATATTTAATTCAAGCAAGGTCGAATATTAGTTAATTCGGACGAGGAGGCCGAATGTTGATTCGAGAAAGGAGGCCGAATGTTAATTAAAGTGAGATCGAATGAGAGTTAATTCGAGCGAGGTCGAATATTAGTTAATTCAGGAGAGGAGGTCGAATGTTGATTCGGGCAAGGCTGAATAATTCAGGCGAGGAGGTCGAATGTTGATTCAGGCAAGGCTGAATAATTCAGGCGAGGAGGCCGAATGTTGATTCGGGAAAGGCCGAATGTTGATTCGGGTGAGGCCGAATATAACTTGTGTAATTGATGCCGCGTCTCTTATCCTTAAGGATAAAATAAGATCTATAGAAATGCAAAAATTGTGTAGTAGTTCAAAATATTTTGATGCCTGCACTTCTAGAATAGTAGATGGTTCTTAATCCACAAGTGATTCATGTTTGTCAAACGTTGAATTATTATAAATAATAATGTTGAAAGTGATCATTCATTCCTTTTGTAGAAAAAGGCCATTTTCACGATTGACGGAAAAATTTTAAGGGGGGAACGAAAAAGGAAATATTTCAAGGGTTGATAAATAACGTGGAAGTAAATTTTGCTCACTGTTGCAGTGTAGGATTATGACTTGCGGGTGAAATTCATGCACTTATGCTTGTTTACACATATCGGAGGGATTCATATGTTTTTCGGGCTAGCAATCCAGCCCCAGTCTATGTGGTCTCTTGGCAACTTCGGATTTGCTTTGACAATGATCGTTCCATGTTCGTGTATATGGGAGAATGCTCCTGCTTCTATTCCACTTAGAAAAACAGTTAGTTAAAACTAAATGAAATTGTTCGTTACCTCAATTTGATCGGTCGACGAGTGGAGGAGAGTGACCACGTCCCCTTCTCCAGTTATGCTTTTAATGGTCGTTTCCAATTTGGCAAGGTCGTCCGCTTTGATATCTTGTGCTCGAGGGATTTGGTCGAGCTGGCATTCGCTGAACTCGGGTAACGGCTTGCAGACCTCGGCATGGTATTTTTTCAGTATTTGTTCCTTGATTTGGAAAGTCCCTATGACTCGATTGACAACGGGACGAGAGTCGCACCGTCTCTCGTTTTGAGTTTTCTCAGTGGAAATTCATAGTATCATTCATAATCAGTAACCAAAACTTAATAATTGTACTGATTGTAAGAAAAAAATGAGCTAAAGTGGCTACAGTTTATCAACAGAGTGTTTAACATTTTAAAAGGCTAGAACTACATCTTCTATATTCCTTCTTCATAGGAAAGAGGCTGTGAAATGTTCGACATTACACTGTCATTAGTGTTGTAGGGTAGCAAAGAAGTCAATCAGCAAATGCTTTTATATGGTTAGCTATCTTCCACTTCATGATAGACTGTCGTACTAGGAGATATCCACCATGAACAAAACGTGGAACTAGAATTGAATTTTAGATCTAGAGAAAACTAAAATTTTAACTAAAAAATCCCCACAGACGGCGCCAAATTGTTTGACCAAAAAAGTATAGGACATTTTTGTTAAACTAATTAAATAAGAAGATAGAGGGTAAATCCTAGTTAAGGATAATTAATTCTAGATCTGAGATGAATAACATGAATAGAATTAAGTATAAACGCTGGCAATGATTGTGGTCAGATTTAATAGTATGAAAAAAGATGAATTAAGTAACATTAAATGGAAATAAAATATAAGTAAATGAAAAGATTCACCCATTCTTGAGTGGGGCGGATCCTCTTTCATTTGATAAAGATGAATGATAGACAAATACAAGAATCTTAGGACCCTTTTTGGATCTGGTGGAGGGTATGGGATAACAGATCCCCTAATCTCTTTAGAGATATGTCTTTATATATTTTCTAGAAAAAAAGAGAGCTCTTTTTCAGAAGTCCCCCTCCCTTCATATTTCTAAGGGAAAAACCTTTAAAAGAGTGTAATTGGAGAGAATATTCAGTAGAAAATTCCCTTTGAAGATTCCAAAGCAAAACTAGTCGTTACTTCTATCTGCACTGCTCGACCTCGGCCTTATAGATCACTGCTCGGCCTCGGTTTTATTGATCAATCCGGTCGGCAGGTTACTCATGACGGTTACCTCCGCATGTTAAATTTCTCTGATTTGATTTTGACCCATACAATAAAGTTAAGTCTATTGTAGACACTAAAAGTCAAAAATATTGTCACTAAAGTTAAAGTCGGCAAGGTAGGTCGCCATTAGAAGAGGAAACCCACCATGCCGACTTTTAATAGCTTGGCGCGTGAAGTTGACAGAGGTCGGCGTGGCATGAGCACATTTGTTTTCTGGTTAACCAATTCAAATCTAACCCAACCCAACCCCTTATCATTAGGAACAGATATTCTCAAAGGCGGAGCTTCCAGTGGAGTTTTGATTGACACTAAAACCGGCATTACTACAGCGCACAATGCAAAAACAAAAAAAGAAATTGTACTTAGACAGTTAATTAATCACAATCCCCCCACCCTAATTTTTTAAATTGGTAATTTGAGAGATTAGGAGAAAGAAACTGGATATTAAGATGAGATTAATCCGTAGTTAATAAAATTGATAACTTTGAAAGAACAGTTGAGCTTGAAGTGAAGAAGAGAGTGGACTGATGTTTAAAATACCAGCTAAATATCGAGGCAGCTCATATAAGGGTCGACTATAAATATCTACACTTCTCCTTTGACCACCATGATAAACAATTTTACTTTCATTTTTATTTATTTTCTTCATGTAAAGTTCTATATGTTTTTTCTCTATGATAAATTATTTTATCAAAAAACATAATCGACAAATATTTGGATGTATATGTTCTATTGAAACACATATGGAACCTCAGACAATAAATAATCCAATTTTTTCATTATAGTCGGAAGGTATTGCTCACTTTTGTAAGTGATGTAAGGGCGTTGTGCATTTTGCAATTGATGTGCAAGTTTTGTGCATTTTGTTGCATTTAATCATTACACCAAATGCATTTAAAATACCGTGTAACTAACCAGAAATAAATCATCTACTGCAGAATGGATTAAGCTTAATTAATTTCAATAAGGCAGCTATATAAAGTTCCATTCTTCGGTACATTCATAGATTGGTGGACGGTACAAGAATAGAATTTCTTGGTTACAAAATCCAATTGAAGAAACTTGGCAAACAGTGGAATTCCCTGAGAAGAAAAGATCCAGCCAAAAGTTCAAGGGGCAAGGTAATCTCCCCAATAGGAAGCAGTCCAGATGTGATCAAATCCTCCACTGTCATTAAAAGTCAAATGGCCCATAATTCTTTTGCTAATCTTATCTTAAATTCTAAAAGCCTTTTCACAAATCAACCTTCTACTAATCCGTCTACAAATCCTGATAATGGAAATATTATATAACATTCCTTATTTAGTCCACCGGGCACAAATAATAAATCAAAAAAATACCACTCTACACTTGACAACTATGCCATGCAAATTAACGTGGCCAACATTCACAACACGATTGGACATTTGGCAACTAAGGCACCTGACCAACCCAAGGACATGCATGTCAATGATGCATCTAACCCCCGTAATAATAACCTATAGAGGTTAATCAATCACCCTACACCACCTCTGCCACCACTCAAATTACTAATAACACTATCATTAACACTAACCAAGCGGCCAATATCTGCATGAATGAAAAACATAACCTAACTCCATTCGAACAAATGGAACCAAACTCACTGCCAAATGGGAAATACACGAATAGCAACACTGACGAAGAAAATAATTCATCTATCACTGCTCTTACAAATACCTCTTCCACAAGAAAGTTCCATATCCAAACTAAAGATACTCTCATCAATAACCCTATACAACATCTATCATCCCTAGTCTCTACCCCTCACATCCGTAATATATCTCCCCCCTCAACTTCAAAGAATGGCAAGACTCCCAACCTCACGAAAGGAGAAGATACAGCTTGATCCAAATATTAAGCCACCAAAGAGCCTTAAACATGTCCAACCCATCGCTCCCACAAACTCCAGCTCCAGGAAGCAACCAACTATTCTTCATCCAACCCCCTCTCCCACAGGATCACCAACACTATCTTGGGTGGAACAAGCCCTAATGGGACATGCCATCACCTTCAGTATAATTCTCAATGGTAAGGAGACGATCATCATATTACAAAATTCACGCTTCCTAGCACAACTTGTGTCGGAAGGAATGAATATGGCCATGAACAACTATATGAACCATGTTTGGATGAACAATATACTTCATCCACTTGCACCCTCAATGACCCTAAATCATGCCCAAGAAATGAGAAGTTAGTGGAATCTCCCAAGTCATTACAATCCAATCCAATCCCAATAAATCCCAGTGAATCTACCATTCTGTCCTCCGGGGGAAATAACCAACACCAACCCAATATTTGTCCCATAGACAATCCCTGTCAAGTCAGTAGCCAGTCATTTCATGCATACATCGACTCCACCATCTCCCTCACATCTATTGAACCAAGAAGCACCTCCATAGAACCCACCCATCATCCCTCAAGTACCAGCACCTCTCAACACACAAGAGCCAGAAGACAACCAAATGGAGGAGTAAGAAGAGATAAATCTACTAGGGTCAGGTCCAGTCCTAGAGTTTACAAGGCTAAACGAGGTAACAGTCTATCTATTCGGGGATCAAAGGGAGAAACGTTATGTTCTGAGCTGCCCATCGATCATGTCAAAATTCACAATGGATATGAGACCCCCTCAAGACCCCACTGTAGGCAACCATGCAATGATCCTTGTCTCAGCCATAAGAAGGAACCTAATTCCACAGGCCCAGAGAGAGAATGGGCAACCAAACAATCTTGCATCCATGTTTAGGCCAACCAATGTGCTCATTTGGAATATACGGGGTGGGAACAATGACAATTTTCGTGTGAACTTCAGGGAAATGCTAGACACCCATCATCCTTGCATGGTCACCCTGCTTGAGACTAGGATAGAAATCCATTTATCTCTTCTCAGTGATTTCAACTTCTCTCAAATGATCGAAATCCCTAGTGATGGTCAATCTGGTGGTATAGTTCTCCTGTGGGATACTAGCTTGGTTAGAGTCACGACTTTTTTAGGAACAACAATGAAATCCATGCTTCCATTGAGGTATTCCCAAATCACACTACTTGGTTATTTTCGTCTATTTATGCTAGTACAAATTTTTCTACTTGTTGTAACATGTGGAATAATATTGAAAACATTAGTAAATATCACATGGGTCCCTGGTTACTTGGGAGTGACTTCAATGAAGTCTTGAGCTCTACTAAAAAGTTTGGTGGTAACCAAATTAACAGAAAATGTAGTAATATGTTTTGGGACAGTGTCAATCGATGTAATCTAATTGACCTTGGCTACAAAGGATGTAAATATACTTGGTCCAATAAAAGAAAGTGGAATAAAGGTCTAATCATGGAACGTTTAGATAGAACCCTTGCTAATGATAAATGGATCACCCTTTTCCCTAATGCAATTATAACACGTCTTCCTAAAACACACTCGGACCATAACCCTCTATCAATCAACCTTAGACCTAAAAACAACAACAAAAAAGATAGGCACTTTCTTCTAGAAACAATTTGGTGTAGACATCCGGATTTCATAAACATAGTAAAAAGGTCTTGGTTAGAGGATGACCTTCCTAGTGCACTCAGTAAGTTTAGAGACTTAGCCACTGAGTGGAAAGATAATACTTGTGGTGAAATCTTCAAAAAGAAAAGAAAATTACTTGCTAGACTTAATGGGATTCAATGTTCTCCAAATTACCAACACAGTGATTTCCTCCAAAACCTAGAATCAAACCTTCAATCAAAATACAATACCATTATTCATATGGAAAATGATTTTGGAAACTAAGTTCTAGACTCACTTGGATGAATGACGGAGATGCCAACACAAAATATTTCCATATTATAGCCACTAATAAAAAACGGCAGAATACTATTACTCACTTCATCAAAGATGATGGAAGTAGGGTTTATGACCCTAATCAAATACTGGATCATACTCTTTCTTTTTTCATAAATGCTTCTACCACTGCCAATGAGTACTCCCCCAACAATAAATTTGATTCCACTTTATGGAAGGAAAATAATATCAACCTTAGGAGACTTGATAGCCCCCTCTCTGATGTAGAAATATCCAAAGCTATCTTCTCCTTCAAACCATACAAAGCCCCTAGACCGGATGGAATTCATCCTTATTTTTATCAAAAATACTGGCATGTTATGGGTAAGTCAGTTATTAAGTTTTGTCACACTACCTTCAACACACAAAAATTAACGGAAGGAGTCAATGAAACACTCCTCTGCCTAATTCCCAAATTCTCAAACGCAAACAACCTAAGGAATTTTAGATCCATTGGCCTTTGCAATACTTCCTACAAAATTGTCACAAAAATAATTGTGAATAGATTGAAATACTACATCCCTTACCTCATTAGTCCTATGCAGACTAGCTTCATCAAATATCGTAGAGCTAGCGACAATGCCATTATTATACAAGATATTGTTCACAATCTAAATAGGTCTAAGAAAAATAAACATGACTTAATAATCAAGATTGATCTTGAAAAAGCTTTTGATCTATTGGAATGGTCCTTAATTTACAAAACTCTCAAATTTTTTCAACTACCTCCTAAACTAACCAATCTAATCATGCACTGCATTACTACTAGCTCAATGTCCATCTAGTGAATGGGACTAAAACTAACACTTTCCACCCTACTAGAGGTATTCGTCAGGGTGACCCAATGTCCCCCTACATCTTCATCCTCTGTGTGGAACTCCTATCAAAGCTCATAAATCAACAAATAGACTTGCTCAATTGGGAGCCAATCAACATCAGCCACAAGGGACCATCATTTTCCCATGTCCTCTTTGCGGATGACATTACCTTTATGGTAAAAGCAAACAAAAAAACTATCCTCACCATAAAGAAATGTCTGGATTTATTCTCCTTAGAATCTGGCCGGAAAATCAACAAAGCCAAATCTAAAATAGTTATTCCTAAATATTGTCCAAAAGACCAACAAACTTTTCTCACATCTACTTTTGGCATAAAAACAACTCATAAATTTGTAAAATACCTAGGCTTCCCTATTCTTAACCATAAGCCTAAGTCAAAAGACTTCCAATATTTAATTGATAACATCCACTCAAAATTGTCCCATTGGAAGTGCCCCTTCATCAATATGGTTGGTCGTGCTACTTTGATTGCTAGTACTCTTAGTGTCATCCCCACTTATGCCATGCAATTCACAATTCTTCCTCCAAAAACTATTCAATCAATCGACAAAATTTAGAGGGACTTCCTATGGGGTTCAACACCCACTACTAGAAAAATTCACCTCATAAATTGGAATACTATCACTAGGGACAAAAATAATGGTGGTTTAGGCCTCAAAAAAGCTAATACCATGAATATAGTGTGCTTAGAAAACCTTGTCTGGCGTCTTCCTCAAAACCCTAGAAACCCTTGGTGCCAACTTATTAGTGCAAAATACGCATACACAAAGACCTCTAAGGGTACTTCCTTCATCTGGGCAGCTATCAAAAGGGGTTGGGATACTTGCAATAAAGGACTCAATTGGCACCCTTAAAAAAACTCAAACCTAAACATTTGGTATAGCAAGTGGATCTACAACTCCAATCACCTTAGGTATGTCATTTCAGGGCCCCTGACAAAATGTGACGAACACCAAACATTATCTAGCATTATTAGTGATGAGAAATGGAACCTTCAAAATATTTCCTTCTATTTTCCCAGTGAAATTATTCAAAATATATATGCAACCCCCATCCCCTCAAATGATACTGCAAGGGACAGACTTAGTTGGTCGCTAAGTTCCAATGGCATCTTCACTGCCAAATCGTGCTACAAATTACTAGACAAGAAACTTACTCCTACCAAAAACTTCGATTGGATATGGCAACTAAAATGCCCTAGTAAATTAAAATTTCTTTTATGGAAATTCATGCACAATCTCCCTCCCTTGTAGATCTTACCTAGCTCACCTAGGGATTAACATAGATGACACATGCATGAGCTGTAGAAATGGCATTGAAAATATTAGACACATTTTCTTAACATGCCCAATAGTTTGCAAACTTTGGAAAGATTTAGGTATAAATCATAACAACTTCACTAACCCAGATAACTGATTGGAAGATTTGAAGGATATATTCATCGTCCAAAACAAAAACTATACTAATTGGGTCACTTTTTTCCCATATGTTATCTGGAATCTTTGGATAAACATAAACAACAACAATTCGAACAACTTGCAACATAATATCAATGTCAATAACATACTACACCAAGCATGGAAATATTTATTACTTACTGAAAGATACACGTCCATCTCCAAAAAAATTAACGTGAATGTTAAATGGCATAAACCACCTGGTAAGTGGTACAAACTTAACTGCGATGGAGCATTCTCAGGTTCCAATACTTTAGCAGGTTTAGGGGGGATTATTAGAGACTCTGAGGGTGACTGGATCGTAGGTTATCAAAAGGCTACTCGTGCAATATCTTCCACACATGCTGAGATCCTGGCCCTCCTTAAGGGGATCAAACTTTCCATTGAATGGAAATTAGATAAACTGGAGATTGAAACAGACGTCATTAACATTATCTCAAATAATGGAAATATCCTATATAACTTAGTTATTGAATGCAGATGGTTGTTGATGCAGTTGAAGCACCCAATCCTGAGGCATAACTTCAGGGAGGCCAATGGAGCAACACACATGTTGGCCAAGGAAGCTGCAAAGAATACAAAACCTACCAAACGCTACCGTCATGCTCTCCTCCCCTTTTTCTTAATCATGTAATGAAAAAGGACAAGCATAGTTTTTGTTATGTTGTTAAGAATCTTCCTATCTATGTTTGTAACAATCTAGCTAATATGGGCAATAATAATACCCTAGAGACAATCTCTACTATGTCATGTAATATGCCTTTCGTTTAAGTTAATATAAATCTATCCTTCATGTTAAAAAAAAAAAAAAAAACTTGGTTACACTTTCTTCCTACTCGTTTGCTTACCTTGTATTTGAAGAATGAATACCTCACTTGAATTAATTTCAAATTCTTCAAAGATGGCTGTTCAAAGTGACACTCCACCACTAACCTTATCCAAATTCTACAATGCATCATCAATTCACCAACACATTGTAAAATTGCACTTATCACTGGCGTCACAGTCCAGTATGGGTCATATCTTATTTTATTGGTTGAATTGTCGCTGTAAAATGGTAAATGATCACCAATTTGGTATACCATTTAATATATTTCACTAGAAAAGTTTCTTGCAGCTGTTTGATTGTACTGGCCGCTAAGAATGATAATTATTATAGTATTAAAAGGACTGGTTCTTTATATCATATGAATTGAAAAGTTTGTGTGGTTGATATATGTTAAAGGATTCCTTTGTTAATAGGGTTCGTGTGCAGTCTTATATTCTATAAGAATTTATGTATTTGGCTTCTTGCAGTTATACTTCTCTCCTTTTTTTCTAACAATCATGGTGTCACGACTCAAATTTAAACCATATCGTGATGGCGCCTATCATGATACAAGGCAAGACTATTTCCCAAAATATTACTACGAACATTTCCAATATTTAAATTTCTCATACACTAAACCAACTCTAAATATCAATATAGAAAAATATGGAAACGATCCCCAAACATCGGGATCTCACCAAGTCATGAGCGTAAATCTATGAACTAAGATATATAAACTGTCTAACGGTCTATAGCCCAAAAGGAGAAATAGATGATAAAAGGAGTAACAAGGTCCTGCGGACGCTAGCAACTACCTTGCAATCTCCAAAGATAGCCGGCCTGAACTCAACAATCGCCGCGCTCAAACTCACATGGATCTGCACATAAAGTGCATGGTGTAGTATGAGTACAACCGACTCAATAGTAACAGAAATAACTAAGGAACTGAGTAGTAGTGAGGAGCTAATGTCACTCCATCACTCATCCCTTAATGCACACTCTCAATAGGTACATGCGCTCCTTAGGGGTGTACAGACTCCAGAGGGGCTCCTACAGCCCAAGCGCTAAACACAGACAACTCACGTGTTGCACGGACATCTCACGTGCCATAATATCAATCTTAGGATCCACATGGACAACTCACGTACTACATGGAACACTCACGTGCTATGGTATCAATACCTGGATCTGCATACAACTCACGTGCTCTAATATCAATACCTCACCACAGGCCCGCGGCCTCACTCAGTCATGTACTTCTCTAGCCTCACAACTTTCAACAAATAAAGGGAACACAACCCAAATCAAGTATTACAGCGTATCAGCAAGATAATAGAGACTGAGGTAAATATGTACAAGAATTTCTATGATTGAGTGCAAATAATGTGAGCATGAATAAAGCCTAAGAATGATCTCTAACATGAAGGCAGTCAAGTTCAACATGTAAATATATAACATAGATAATGACTATTAGGCCTTACAGCCTCACGGGACGGACCAAGTCTCAATCCCTCACGGTGCACATCCACACGCTCGTCACCTAGCATGGGTTTTACCTCCAAAGAGTCACATGATATCAAATTCTCCAGGTTTATACCCTCAAAGCTAGAGTTAAAATTGTTACTTACCTTAACAGCGAAAAATCCTACTCCGGGATGTCCTCGACTCTGGACTCGATCTCCAAAAGCTCTGAATCTATCCATAATCAGTATATTATCATCAATACACGCTAGGGGAATTAATCACATATGAAAATTATCAATTTAGATCAAAAATCTCAAAATTTGCCAAACCCGGGCCTCGAGTCCACGTCTCGAAATCCCATAAAATTTACAAAACTAAGGAACTCATTCACTCACGAGTCCAACAATACCAAATTTATCAAAATGCGACTTCGAATCGATGTTCAACTCTTAAAAATCTATTTATGAAGTTTCTACAATTTTTCTCCCAATTTTCATCCCAATTCTATAATCAATTGATGAATTAAATGTTATAATCATATATTTTAGCCAAATCCGAGTTAGAATTACTTACCCCGATGAAATTATTAAAAATTCTTCAAAAAATCGCCAATACCCGAGCTCTCTAGGTCAAAATATGAAAATAAAACCCTGACCCTCGTATTTATAGTGCACCCCTGGGATTCCTATTTCACTGACCGCTAAAATCTACCGCCGCACCCCTCTCTCCATTGTCTGCATAATTCCAACCGAGGACGCGAAAGTCTCTGGCGCCTGCAGTCGCGTCCAGATTTTCTCTGCCCGCGCCAGTCCCTCTCTGCTGACCACGGAACTTTTCTGCCCCCGCGAACTCCTACCTCTGACCATGAACTGCATGCGCGGTCCGCATCTACAACTTCAAAGACCAACACCTAAAACACCAGCAGATTTTTCTAATAGCTGAACTCACCCGTTCACTATGCGAAATACACCCGAGGCCCTCGGGACCTCAACCAACCACACCAACACGCCTCATAACATCATTCAAACTTAATCGAATCTATGAATCACTCAAAAGAACACCAAACATCAAATCAAATCTCGGATTCAAGCCTAAGAACACCAAACTCTTAAATTCTACGAATGACGTCGAAACCAATCAAAACTTGTCTGAATATCCCCAAATTTTATACAGCAATCGAATATAACACCACGAATCTATTTCAACTTCCGAAAATTCTATTCCGGTCTCGATATCAAATTTTCTCCTACCGACTGGAAATCACCAAATTACCAATTTCACCAATTCAAGCCTAATTCTACCATGGACCTCCAAATTACTTTCCGAACCCGAACCAACCAATTTTATACCTTACAATACAGCTGAACAACACCTAAAGAAATAGAAATGGGGAAGACGGGCTATAACTCTCGAAACGACTAGCCGGGTCGTTACATCCTCCCCATCTTAAACAAATGTCCGTCCTCTAATGAGTCTAGAAACATACCTGGAGTCTCAAATAGGTGTGGATATCTACTCCGCATCTCCCGCTCGGTCTCCTAGGTGGCCTCCTTTGCAGGCTGGCCTCTCCACTGCACTTTCATTTAAGCTATATCCTTCGACCGCAACTTTCGAACCTGCCGACCCAAAATAGTTACTGACTCCACATCATAAGTCATATCACCCTCCAACTGAACCGTGTTGAAGTTCAAGACATGGAACAGGTCTCCAACATACTTCCTAAGCATGGAAACATGAAATACCGGATGCACACTCGACAAGCTAGGCGGCAAACCAAGCTCATAGGCCACCTCCCCAATCTTCCGAATTACCTCAAATGGACCAATAAACCGAGAGCTCAACTTGACCTTCTTTCCAAACCTCATAACCCCTTTCATAGGTGAAACCTTCAGCAATACCTTCTCCCCAACCATGTAAGATACATCACGAACCTTCCTGTCTGCATAGCTCTTCTGCCTAGACTGTGTCGTGCGAAGCCGCTCCTGAATAAATTTCACCTTATCTAAAGCATCCTGCACCAAATCTTTACCCAAGATTCTAGCCTCACCCAGCTCAAACCAACCAACCGGAGATCTACACCTCCTCCCATACAAAGCCTCATACAGATCCATTTGAATACTCTATTGATAACTATTATTATTTGCAAACTCCGCTAGTGGTAGAAACTGGTCCCATGAACCTCTAAAGTCAATAACATAAGCGCGCAACATGTCCTCAAATATTTGAATAGTGCGCTCGGACTGCCTATCCGTTTGAGGGTGAAAAGTTATGCTCAACTCAACCTGAGTACCCAATCCTTGATGCACGGCCCTCCAAAACTTAGATGTAAACTGAGTACCTCTATCTGAAACGATGGAAGCCGGAAGACCATAAAAGCGAACAACCTCTCGGATATAAATCCCAGCTAACCGCTCTGAAGTGTAGGTAGTACAAACAGGAATGAAGTGTGCAGACTTGGTCAGCCGATCCACAATAACCCAAATAACATCGAGCTTCCTCGAAGTCCATGGGAGCCCAACTACAAACTCCATGGTGATCCGCTACCACTTCCACTCTGGAATATCTAATCTCTTAAGCAAGCCCCGGTCTTTGATGCTCGTACTTAACTTGCTGACATTTGAGACACCGAGCCACAAACTCAACAATATCCTTTTTCATTGCCTCAGATCCTGATACATCTTCGCGACACCCGGATGGATGGAATACTGCAAGTTGTGGGCCTCCTCAAGAATCAACTCCCGAAACCCATCCACATTAGCCACACATATCTGGCCCTGCATCCTCATCACACCATCATCGCCAATAGTCACATCCCTAGCATCACCTCGCCGGACCCTGTCCTGAAGAACAAGCAAGTGCGGGTCGTCATACTGACGCTCCCGGATATGGTCATAAAGAGAAGTCCTGGAGGCTACGGAAACCAATACTCGACTAGGCTCCGAAAGATCCAATCTCACAAGTTGGACCGCTAAGGCCTGAACATCCAATGTTAAAGGTCTCTCCCAGCCGGAAGATAAGGTAAACTCCCCAAACTCTCTGCCCGACGACTCAGAGCATCGGCCACCACATTGGCCTTCCTCGGATGGTATAGAATGGTGATATCATAATCTTTAAGAAGCTCTAACCATCTCCGCTAACGCAAATTAAGATCTTTCTTCTTGAATAGATGCTGAAGACTCCGGTGATCAGTATAAATCTCATAATGAACTCCATACAAAATAGTGCCGCCAAATCTTTAAGGCGTGAACAATGGCTTCGGACTCAAGATCATGCACCGGATAATTCTTCTCCTGGGTCTTCAAATGACACGAGGCATAGGCAATCACCCTACCCTCCTGCATCAAAACACAACCAATGCCTACCCTCGAGGCATCACAATACACGGTATAAGAACCTGAAGTTGATGGAAGAACTAATACTGGAGTTGTGATCAAAGCAGCCTTGAGCTTCTGAAAGCTCCCCTCACACTCGTTCGACCGCCTGAATGGAGCACCCTTGTGGGTAAATTTGGTCAAGGGCGATGCAATCAATGGAAATCCCTCTACAAATCGATGGTAATTTCCCGCCAAACCAAGGAAATTCCTGATCTCCGTATCTGAGGACGGTCTAGGCCAACTTTGTACCACCTCTATCTTCTTCGGATCTACCTGAATACCCTCATTGGACACCACGTGTCCCAAGAATGATACTGAACTGAGCCAAAACTCACACTTAGAGAATTTTTCATAAAGCTTCTCTTCCCTCAATCTCTACAACACAACTCTCAGATGCTGAGCATGTTCCTCCTGGTTACGAGAGTATACCAGGATGTCATCAATGAACATAATCACGAAGAAATCCAAATACGACTGGAATAAAATGTTCATCAAATGCATGAACGCTGCTGAGGCATTGATCAGCCTAAAAACATCACCATGAACTCATAATGGCCATAACGGGTTCTGAAAGTTATCTTAGGAATATCTGAATCCCGAATCTTCAGCTGATGATACCCGGACCTCAAGTCAATCTTAGAAAACACCCTCGCTCTCTGGAGCTGGTCAAATAAATCATCAATACGGGGCAAAGGATACTTGTTCTTGACTGTGACCTTGTTCAGCTACCTGTAGTCAATACACATTCTCATGGACCCATCCTTCTTCTTCACAAATAGAACTGGTGCACCCCAAGGTGACACACTAGGCCGAATTAACCCCTTTTCTAGGAGTTCCTGAAGTTGTTCTTTTAATTCTTTCAACTCCGCTGGTGCCATACGATATGGCGGAATAGAAATGGGTTGGGTGCTCGGCACCACATCAATACCAAAGTCAATGTCCTTGTCAGGCGGCATGCCCGACAAGTTTGTAGGAAACACGTCCGGAAAATCACGGACCACTGGAACAGAATCCATAGTAGGAGTCTCTACACTAACATCCCTGACAAAAGCTAGATAATATAGGCAACCCTTCTCAACCATACGCTGAGCCTTCAAATATGAGATCACCCTACTCGACACATAGTCTATATAACCACTCCACTCTACCATGGAAATTGCACCATCGCTAAGGTCACGGTCTTAGTGTGACAATCTATAACGGCATGACATGGAGATAGCCAATCCATGACTAATATCACATCGAAATCAACCATGCTAAGCAACAACAAACTCACTCGGGTCTCCAAACCCCAATAGACACCACACACGACTGATACGCGTGGTCCACAAAAGGGGTAGATACATGAACAGGTGTAACTAATAACTCAGGGGGCATATCCAGAAAATGAGCAAAGTATGACGAAACATATGAATATGTAGAAACAGGGTCAAATAATATAGAGGCATCTCTGTGACAGACAGAGAAAATACATGTGATCACAGCATCTGAAGCAATAGCGTCTGGCCTGGCTGGGAGGGCATAGAAACAGGCCTGACCATCCCTGCTCTGCCTCCCCCTCTCGGGGGACCCCTAGGTGCTTGGGCTCCACCCCTAGTTGGCTGAGCTCCATCCCTAGCTGGCTAAGCGGGTGGTAGAGGAACTGGTGTTGGTGTCATCGGTGGAGTACTCCGCTATGGAGTCCCACCCGACAGCCTAGGGAAATATCTCATAATGTGGCCAAAATACCCGCACTCGAAACAACCCCTCCTCATATGATACTGCTGCTCCTAATGTCTAAAAGAACTACCCAGCGATACCTGAGCGGATGGGGCGTGATGAGAACCTTGCACTGGCACTGCACTGAATGATGACTGACCCTGCTGATGACTGTTAGAACCATGGCCATGTGATGCACCATGATGAAATGGAAGAGCCGACTGAGCAAGCCTAAATGGACGGCCTCTGGCCTGCTGAAACTAACCTCCCTAAGAAGCACCACTGAATCCACCCTGACCACGAGGCCTCTTAGCCTCCCTCTCAACCCTCTCCTAACCTTGAACCATCTCAATTTGTCGAGCAATGTCGACGTCCTCATCAAAGGTAGTACTAGATACTCTCTCTCTCTGGTCATAAGCAGTCGAAGCTGAAAACCGAGACCATCTATAAACCTTCTGATCCTCTCTCGGTCTGTGGGAACCAACCAGACCGCATGACGAGCCAACTCGGAGAACCGTATCTGATACTCGGTAACAGACAATTCACCCTGGCGAAGCTTCTCAAACTACCTGCGCAGCTCCTCTCTACGGGACTCAGGTACAAACTTCTCCAGAAAGAGAACGGAGAATTGCTGCCAAGTAAGGGGCGCTTTGCCAACAGGCCTACGCCTCTCGTAAGCCTCCCACCAACTAAGTGCAGCCCCAGAGAACTGGAAAGTAGTGAATGAGAACCCACTGGTCTCTAGAATACCTGCGGTCTGAAGCATCCTCTGACACTTGTCCAAGAAACCCTGTGCATCCTCACCCGCAGCACCACTAAATGACGGAGGTTGGAGCCTCCCAAACCTCTCCAATCTGCGTTGCTCATCCTCTGGTATCACAGGAGCTACATAGTCCTGAGCAGCTGTAATCGGCTAGGTTGGAGGTGCCCCCGGCGTCCGTAGTCCCTGAACAACCTGCTCAGGTGTGCGAGCGGCGGGAGTCTGAGTGCCTCCCCCCCCCCCTCAGAAGTAGCTGCGACCGTAGTAACTGAAGCCGTCTGAGCAAGGACCGTACACATTGATAGAATCTGGGCAAGGGCCTCCTGAAGGCCTAGGATAACAATAGCATCGGTGGTTGATGTGTGGCTAGAATTCATGGTTTAACGCATTATGCGCCTCACATTTTATGTGCATTAGTGACAAAAATACACTTCGTATGTGCATAATGGAGTCTATTTAATGTGTAGGTGAATTGAATATGGTAGCCTAGCTAAATGGATGCATAAACGTCAAAAATATGCTCAAGAGTCAAAAAGGAGTGAACCCGGCTATAGCTGGGCGTTTGAGCTGTAAAGCCTGGTCATATCAGGCTTTAGCCGGGCGTTTGAGCTGTAAAGCCTGGTAGGACCAGGCGTTTGGGGGGCGATTGCGCCATAAAGCCAAGCCTGTCCAGGCGTTGGCCTGTAACGCCTGGTCCCTGGTCCGGCCCAGTCCGAGTTTTGAAGATTTTAAATGTTTCCCGATTTGACTAGAAGTATCCTACACTTTTAGGGTTTGTCCCAAACATATAAATAGACCCAAAAACATAACTTTGGAGGGGATTGCGATTAGAGACAAGAGAAGCCTGTGGAATACTACTCAGCAAAGCAAAACGTTGATTTTTACATCCTTTATTCATTACTTTGTAGTTTAATTATGCAAGTTATTTTGGAGTTGATTATTATGAGCATGATTAGCTAATTTATTTAATCTAGGGTTTTGGTGGAACCCGTTGGGGGATGAACTTATTGTGATATTAATATAGCTTTGAATTGTTGATTAAACTTTATTTCTTCAACTACGTTCTTGTTGTAATTGATTGAAGGGCCCTCAATTAGTTGTTCCTATTTATTATGTATCTACTTGAGAGAGAGTGCATATTTAGGTAGTTGTTTGAACAACATCACTCNTACTTGAGAGAGATTTATGGTAGATAGAGTGTTCATGATTGATAGAGACAACTAATCAGTATCCGAGAAGGAAGTTCACCGAAGGGGGAAATCATAACCTTAGACCTTTGTTATAATTGTTTACACCATATTGTTAGTTAATCATTAGCTTATTAATTGTCAGTAGAAATAGTAAAAAATTATCAATTTATATTCAAAAGTCTTGAGAAAATTGATTAAGTAGAAGTTGTGTATTCTGAAGGCTTGATTGATACGTAAATTCCCTGTGGGATCGACTATGGGCGTAATATCCCGGATTATATTTGCAGCCCCGTTTAGTCTTTCTATAAGACATAGTTGAGCGTGATCAAATTTTGGTGTCGTTGCCGGGGAATTAACGGTGTTATAGATTGGAGTTGGAAGAAATACAAATTTCTGAAATATAGTCAATTTTCTTCAATTGTCATTTATACATTAAAAGTTTAACGTTTGCTAACGTGGTTGTACAGGTGCATTCCTAGAAACTCATCGAGAACCGATGAAGTAATTGAAGCCTTATCAGACCCCGAGAAAGTTCTCAAGACCCTAAACCGGGCCAACCGGAAAAGCAAACAGCAACCATCAATTGAACAACTCAAACCCGACATGGAAGATCCAAACAACAGGAACATCAATCGGGATGATGTGGTAGACCCAGTCGCTCAAATAGGGGCAGAGGCTCCTTTATATGACTAGGCACAACCCACGGCACAGAATTTGGCCACTGAGATTCTAGTCCCTCAAATACAGGTCGAGTCCTTCCAGATTACAAATAATATGCTGCACTTGTTGCAGAACAAGGGACTATTCTCAGGGTCATACATCTAAGACCCCCAGCAGCATTTGAAGAACTTCCTATCAATTTGCAAAACACAGAGGCATCCAAACGTCACTCATGAGGCAATAAAAATGTTGTTGTTTCCATTCTCAGTGACTGGAGCAGCTCAGACTTGGATAAAATCACTCTCCACCAATTCCATTACCACATGGTAGGAGTTAGTTAATCAGTTCGTGAACAAGTTTCATCCACCCAACAAGACTGCTCAACAAATTGATGAAATCTTGAGCTACAGACAGAAAACAGTTGAAACATTGCAGGAGACATGGGAACGATTTAAGGGAATGCTGGTTATTTGTCCACACCATGGTATTCCAGAGCAGATGTTGGGGCAGCATTTTTATATGGGTCTGGCTGATACTGTTAAAGCAAATGTTGATGCTTCAGCTGGTGGAGCATTCTTGAGAAAAACGTGGAGAGAAAGTCAGATCTTACTTGATAAACTGGCACAGAATTAAGGATGGACAACAAGGAATGCACCAATTACTCCTATAGTTCACTCAATGCCATTCGATCCATCCAATACTATTGCAGAGAACGTGGCCACCATGATAACACGGATGAGCATACTAACTAAGAAGGTGGAAGAATCAGGGCAAAAGCAGCAGGTACACATCATTGATACAACCAATGGGGGCTTATGCACATCTTGCATTAGTCAACCATTTGGTAATCAATGGAATGCAGAATGTGATCACCCTCCTTATCCAGAAAACATGAATTATGTGTCAAATTATGGAAGCCAGAGACAAGGGGGAAGAACTGGGGTCAGCAAGTTCAACCTTATAGACCACCTCACCAACAGCAAAACAGTGGAAATATGGATGTCATGAGACCACAAGGTAATGCAGAACCATATCAGAGGCCACAGGGTTATAACCATCAGAATCAACAACAAGCATACTACCCTCCTCAGCATCAACAGGGGGGAAGGCAAGAAGATGGGTTTTCCAGGTTAGAAGCTATGATGCAACAGGTTATTGGGTCAAATGCCAAAATCAGTGAGAGAGTAGATGTACATGATGCAGCTATTAAAAATATTGAAGTACAGTTGGGCCAGATATCTATGGCAGTGAACAATCATCCTCGTGGGACTTTACCTACAAATACTCAGGTAAATCCTACGGACTAGGGCCCAAGACAGCTGATGGCAGTAACTCTCCGCAATGGAAGGGACTTAGACTTGGAACTGGAGAGAGCTCGTGAAAGCAAGAAGGCCGAGACACTGGTACCCATGCCGATTGAACTTGATGATTCAACAAACTTGACCAAGGTAACAGTGCAACATACTAAAGGAGAACCCATTGCACAGAGTGAGACTGAAAAAGAAGTGGAGATAACCTAGGAGCCGGTAGTTGAGGTGGTGGATGAGAAAGAAAAGTCCCAAATCACTGGGAAAAAGAGACAACCAGCTCCATTCCCTCAGAGGCTGACCAAATACCAAAAGGATAAACAGTACAAAAAGTTCTTGGACATGCTAAAGAAAATACAGGTAAATATCCCATTGATTGATGCGTTGAAGGAAATGCCTGGCTATGCTAAAATGATGAAGGACTTGATGTCCAGAAAATTTGACTTCCAAGATCTCGCTACTGTCATCCTTACTCAGACTTGTAGTGCGGTGGTGACGCGTCCTATTGCTGAAAAGTTATCTGACCCAGGGAGTTTTAAAATTCCTTGTACCATTGGCAACTTAGATTTCGCCAAAACTCTATGTGACTTGGGGGCCAGCATTAATATGATGCCACTGGCCATATATAAAAGACTGGGGATTGGTAGAGCCAGACCAACTTCAATGTTATTGCAGCTAGCTGACAAGACGGTAAAGAGACCATCGGGCATTCTGGATGATGTATTGGTGCAAGTGGAAAAGTTTGTGTTCCCTGCTGATTTTGTGATACTAGATTGTAAAGTGGATGAGGAAATTCCCATAATCTTGGGAAGGACATTCTTGGCCACAGGCAGAGCCCTTATCGATTGTGAGACTGGTGAACTGAAGATGAGGCTCAATGATAAAGAAATCACATTCAACGTGCAGAAGTCTATGAGGCGACCAAGTGAGTTCGCCAACTGCTCTCTTATTGATGCTGTGAACGTGATCCCAGAAAAAGATGATGCGCCCCTGACTATGGGGGACCCTTTGACTGAATGTTTGAAGAATCTAGATGATATGAACGGTAAAGAACTAGCAGACTAGGTGTTAGCACTTGAAGGAAAAGGGGTGTGGCCAAGGGCTCTCGAGTTTGAGTCATTACACTTAGAGAAAAGAGAGAACCCGCCGTCCAGGTCATCTGTTGAAGAACCACCCAGGTTGGAACTGAAATCAGAGAATGTCGATATGGTAGAAAAGATACTAGAGTTAACCAAGGACATTGATGATACATATTTTGTTGAATCTAGTGTCATTAGTGTTGAGGATGTTGGTACACACTCCTACAATTTTTTCACATTGTGTTTGGATGATGATATGAAAATAGAGTCATCCGAACCACCTGAGGAGCCAAGGAATAAAAAACAAGATGCCTACATTCTGGAATTCTTCTTGCTAGAAAGTCGGGAGTACACATCTCATATAAAGGCCAAAAACCGCAGATTACTACATTATTTTATTTTGCCAGGCAGATTCGTTCCACCACCCCAGGAGCATGGAAAACAAAACTAATGGAAAGGATGTCGACGCTACTTGAGCAGAGAGTTTCTTGCCCTTGTTTTGTCTATATGTGTTGCACTGAGGACATTGCATGATTTAAGTGTGGGGTGTTGTACATATGTGTTGTGGTTTGTTGTGTTTAGTGTGCTTCCTTGTTAGTAGTTTTAGCTTTTCTTGTTAGTAAGTTTTTTAGAAATAGTAGAAATTTAGAAATATGTGGACTCTTCCCGGCGATGGATATCCTAGACAGTTCTCTTGAGGGAAGTAAGTCTAGATAAAATACCAAAAAGATTTTTTTTTAGGTAGTGTAGTAATTCCCCCTCGGTTTTTCTTTAGACCGCGGTTCTTTTCCAAGGGTTTTTAATTGAACCGGGTGTAGGTAGCTTTTAAGTTTTAGGAGTAGTAACCACATGGTTGAGAAATTAATTGCAGCAATATCTCGGAACTTTGTGATGCCTTGAGAATAGCCAGTACGTTGGTTGTGACGCTTAGGCTCAATTTTTTGACTCTAGGATAAATACCTTAAATCGTAGATTCTTAAATTTGCTTAACTACTTTGATTGGAGTGTCGTGAAAGATCCAATCCTGAGTGAGTTATGTGCCATGTGTGTGTGAGGTTTGTATGTTATTCTGTACATTGCATTTGATGTCTAGAACTTGCCCCATGTGTGTGCAAAGCGAAATAGTAGTTTTGTTCAGTCTTGGAAGTCATATAAGCGTTTCTTTGTTGAGCCACCGATGTATATTTTACCCGCCTAATTGTTATGTATCGTAGTTAACCCCGTTGAGTCTATAATCTTGTTTATTTGGCAACCACATGACAAGCCATACCCCTTTATTTGAATCAATCATATATTTGAACCTTGTCACCTCTCGCAAGCACTGGAAATGTGATGAAATATGGAAAAGTTAAAGTGTGGGGTGGTAAGTTGGTTCTTGAGGGGAACAATTGAAATAAGGAGAAAGGTGCACTGTTTTGAAAAAGTAAAGTCACTTAGGGAAAAAAAAGAGAAAAAGGAAAAAATAGTTGTATTGTTGTGAAAAAAAATATATATATATTCCTTGATAAGTGGTGACTCTTGATGTAATTGTGCTTAAAGAAGTATGGGGTAATAAAATTTATGTGAAGGTGGAGTTTGGCTTAATATAAGTTTGAGGTTGAGCGCTAAAGTATATGTATTAAAGTGCTTAGGGAGGTATAGTTACTCTTATATCTAAATGTATCCTACCCGTCCCGCAGCCTACATTACAACCAAATAAAGTCCTACTTGATTCTAGACTGAATGAGCTCGATTAGTAGAGTAGTACACTACTGGCCAGCCTATGGTGCATCTTTTGTGGCATATGAATATTATTTCTGAGCGTGAGTGAATTCTTCTTATCTTGAGTTCCTAAGTGTTCTTTAATTTCATTGTTTGTGGAACTAGCTCTTTGATTTGGTGAGGGCACATGATTCATGAAGGAAAGTTAATGTTGTTGACCTCTATGTTAGAGTAGTGAGTGGATTGTGAATAAAGCATGGTATATGTGAGTCGATTATTGAGGCGAGGATGTCACACCTCTGTGCTTAAATTGTTTTAAAAATTCTTGGTATAACGCGTTGAGGGATTTGCTTAATAAGTTGTGTTCATGAGTGTAGTTTAATTGCTCGAGGACAAGTAAATGTTTAAGTGTGGGGTGTTGATGTGTGGCTAGAATTCATGGTTTAACGCATTATGTGCCTTACATTTTATGTGCGTTAATGATAAAAATACACTTCGTATGTGCATAATGGAGTATATTTCATGTCTAGGTGAATTGGAGATGGAAGCCGAGCTAAATGGATGCATAAACGTCAAAAATACGCTCAAGAATCAAAAAGGAGTGAACTCGACTATAGTTGGGCGTTTGAACTGTAAAGCCTGGTCATACTAGGCTTTAGCCGGGCGTTTGGGCTATAAAGTCTGGTAGGACCAGGCGTTTGGGGGGCGTTTGGGCCATAAAGCCAGGCCTGGCTAGGCGTTAGCCAGGCGTTTGGCCTGTACCGCCTGGTCCCTGGTCCGGCCCAGTCCGAGTTTTGAAGATTTTAAGTGTTTCCCGGTTTGACTAGAAGTATCCTACACGTTTAGGGTTTGTCCCAAACATAGAATAGACCCAAAAACACAACTTTGGAGGGGGATGCGATTAGAGACAAGAGAAGCCTGTGGAATACCACTCAGCAAAGCAAAACATTGATTTTTACATCCTTTATTCATTACTTTGTAGTTTAATTATGC